>VUQR01007772.1:30961-42416 GCA_015108515.1 Hemichromis elongatus | reverse complement strand
GACTGGATTTCATGCAGGACTTGGATAAAAGGAAGTAGATTTGAAACATAATGGTCTTAATCGGGCATAAAAGCATCATTAAGTGGAATCTGTGCTGTGTTGATGTGGCAGCTAGCCTCCCTCTCTATTTCCCAAAGAGGACCAATCAAAGCCAGTGAGCCACGCCCTCCCTTTATCGATTAACCACCATGTGACAGCCAAACATCCGTCACGCCGATGCTTTTATTTTGGTGATTTTTCCTCCCGCGTGGACGGACAGTGTGTCAGAGGGCTGTGTGAGGTCAGGTTTCCACAGCAACTGTCAGCCTACAGCTGAACACCCTCATTCATTACCATGGCAGCGGAGAGGCCCCGTTTCCCGGGGGACGAGGGGCATGAGGGACGGAATGTGAGACGGCGAGAGAGGGAGGGAGAGGGCAAACAAGTTTAGTGAAAACACAGTAATCCAATATGGCTGCCATTGTGACACAGCTAACTGTGGCTAATGCTCACTGCTTGGAGAGAAGAGAGATAGTCGTGTGATGATTAACCTCAGCTGAGACCTGGAAGCGATGAAAGCGCTTAAAGTGAAACTCAAACCTCAGTTTAGAAGGTTAATGGGTTTTATAGTGGATGTGGGTACCAACCACATAAATGGACTCTTAAAGGTTCATTTCACTTTACTTTAAACAGGAGGGGAGTTTTGAGGCTTTCCCTTAAGTGTGAGATTAAGAGAGTTTTTAAAAGCATCTTTTCTGTTTTTTCTGTTTTGTACCGTTTAGTGACCTGTGCAGCCCAAAAAGAAGGATGCCCAGGAAACATGCGCAATCTTATTCCTTTTTGTGCCTGTCAGTTAATGATGGGTTATACGTCAGACCTCGTATGATTCCCGTAGCGATTTTAATGGGAAATGACCAGGGTGCACATTAAGACATGCAAATGAAGCATGCAGACGCCGTCAGACTAGTGGAAAGGAGTTGACGTCTGAAAGGAGCTTATGACTTTAACCTTTCATGTGTTTGCAGACGCCTGCGTTATTACTTCTTTCTAAATGTAGGCTTCAGGCGCATTCCTCAGACAGCATTTTGAAATGTGCTGTGCTTTTCGATGCCTGATATGAAGCCAGTGTTTCAAAAATGATCTTTATCTTGTAAATTGTTCCAAGGCCGTGATGCATATTATGAAAAGGAGCTTTTGCCCAAGTTCAGCAGTGACGCTGGGGACCTTGTTTTGTATCCATCTAAATGGTCTGGTGTGATTGTAGTTAGGAGCACAAGGCAGGAAGCTCAGGCAGGAAAAGGGAAAAGATAAATATTAAGCCTGTGGTGTATTTTTAGTTCTGTCAGTTCAGTTAAACTCTGCAACTTAGGAGCACAAATAGTAGCTCAGGCAGAAAAACTGCTGGGTTTTAACCAGCGCTCTCTTTTGGTCCTTCTCTTTCAGATCTCAGCAACCTCAGCTCTCCCCTGTTGCAACTCTCCTGCCCATCATCCTCTCCCACCCCTATTCCTTCCTCATCTTCTCCTCTCTTTATCCTCCTCTGCCCTCCCAACCTCCCGTCTCTTGCTCCCCCCCTCATCGGCCTCCAAGATAGATTCCCTCAGGAGTAAGGTTGACCTACTCAAACTGCCCCTGGCTCTCTCCACCAAGTCCATCTCCGAGCGCAAAAACCAACTGGGAGGCGTCGGCGAGCAGCGCGGCACGGCGGGAGGAGGCGGGGCTCGAAAAGCCCGCTCACCGCCAACCCGAGACATGGACAACGAATCGCAGTACTCGGGCTACTCGTACAAGTCCTCCCATTCCCGAAGCTCCCGAAAGCACAGGTGGGTAAGACCCAGTCAAGTAGGCACACTCAGGCTCATAACATCATGTATTTGTTTCTGGTCTGTTGTTTGGCCTGATTTGAATATTGGTTGGTTTAAATATTGGATCTTTAAACACATTTTGTGATACACACAACATAACTAGAATGACAGCAACAACAACTGTATTTGTATTTAATAATCAAATATTTATGCAAGGGCAGCAGTAATATGATAACGAGATGCTGTTGATAAAGATAATGAAATCGCATCAATCTGCCAGAATAAATGAATAAATGTGGAATGTAGGAAAAGCTGTAAAAAGTCTGAAATCTATGCCCTCCTTAAACAAGCTATCCCAGTGGGCCAGATTGTAGTCTTGGGTGGGCCGATTCTGGCCCTTTGGCCTTATGTTTGACACCCCTTGTCCCAGTTATTGTTTAAGTTTTTCCTTTTTCTGAAAGGCCCCACCCCGGTCACTGAAACTCAGCAGTGGATCCAAATCTGCAGCTGCTGCCTGATAAAATAAGCGACTGTGGGGCTTATATGGTTAGAAAATACCAGTTTTTAAAGGTTTCGAGTTTATATACAGGTTTGTACCTGGTGTGTATGTGGTTTCTAAACTCAAGATCATTACTAGCCATCTGAAAGTATAATTAATCATCAAATATTTTATTACTTTGTAACAGGTAGTGACTTGTGAGGTTTCATAATCAAATTCTCCCTATAAGAAGTCGTCAGTAACAGTAGGGTGTCTGGTATGCAGCTCAAAAGCTTTACAGATGCTGTGGATGAAAACCACATGCTGAGAGCGACACTAGGAGACATAGTGGCACATATTTTAATGCTGAACACTCACACATCATACATCTATATTGAAAATAGGAATTTTAAAGTGTACTTACTCATACATAACCTCATATAGAGCTAGGAAGACGGTTTTCATTTTAAACTCATCCATTAAAGTCACTACAGTGAACTAAGAAGGCAGTTTGCCAATTAACTACTCAAAGAAGCCGAATGACCCCTGGGCTGCTTTTATACATGCTATCCAGGGAAACTTAAGGAAGCACTTTCCCTGAATCTATGTGAACCTCTGTTTACTTGACATCAAATTCTTTTAAGCCCCGATCTCATTTGATTAATTGGAGGTGGTGAGCGATGGCCATGCTTTTAATTTCCTTTCTGGCAGTATTGTTTTGTTATGCTTTTGAAAAACATCACTGTTCACTGGGTTAAAAAAAAAATGAGGGAATTAATCATTCTCACTGTTTTTGAATGAGAGGAAAAATACATTTAAAACAGCAGTAAATCAATTAGTGACTATACCGAGGAATGTAAGACCCATTTCTTTGTTTACGAGGAATTTAAAAAAAACTTACAGTTGTGGTCAAAATTTTCATACACACCATCATGGGCATGAAGGTCACAGCAATTTTGGGCTTTTAACTGTTTCTTTGAACAGTTTTTTAGAACCATAGTACAGCATGTGTCTTTAATGAGTTGCTGGATGCGCAAGTTTGAATTTATTTTAGATTTTCTGTGTTTCTCACAGAGTCAAAAGTCTAAATACGGGCTTGGATATAAACATACGCTGACATAATCTTTTAACAAGTATGGCTGAAGATTTTACAATGTGTTTTAACTCGACAAGACCGAGGCCTATTAATCTCTCATTGCTGATCATGACTGTGGACAAATGGTTTCTCTTTGCCAGCATAAAAAAAAGAGTTGTTTGACACCACTGCTCAAAAGAATGGGGCAACCCAGACTTGCATAAGTTGGGAAGGTCCCTTGTAGCCATTTCTAAACAATTCCAAATCCTAAGATCATCCGTTCAAACAATTGTACATAAGTATAACTCTTTCACATGTGTCATGACTATGATCTGAAAAACCGCTCCCCCTCAGATGAAAGGAAATTAGTTAGGATGTTCAGAAACAACCCAGGAACTGCCGGGGCACAAGCCTGACATGAACTGGAAACTGCTGGTCCACCAGCATCACTGTCCACAGTGAAGCTTGACTAAAACTTTGCACCTGACCACATGGCCATGGACATGATCAGAGAGGATAGAGGCTGAAAGATTTCTATTTGGCTTCAATGACAAAGGCTACATTTGGAGGAGTAAAGCTGAGGCTTTCAAACCAAAGAACACTGCACTAACTGTCAAGCATGGTGGTGCTAGCATCAAGCTTTGTGGCTGTTTTGCTCTCAGTGGTGCTGGTGTATATACAAGGAAGGAAGGCTACTTATTAAATTGAACTTCACATCAGATATGCTGCAGGACCGGATGCCTGTACACCGGCTCACTCTCACCCTATACCCACCCCTGTTGCTTGTCGTGTATTTTTATGGTGTATTAAGAGTCATGTGCTTTTTTTGTGCTGAGGTGGGTTTTTTTTCCTGTTCTCAAACAGTTCTCCAATTAGAAGCTTTTGTTGTTGTTTTTTTATCAGCCTACCTCTGTGACTTGTATCCCCTGATTAACAGCTAGAGGGTTAACTTGAACACATCCGGTTGTTCTAACAGGAAAAACGCATCAAAACCTGGTTTTGGAGGGAATAAAGCAGGATAATATCAACAGTCTGGAACAGACTTGCCAAAGACTTTAATCCCTATTGAAAATTTGTGGATTACGCTTGAAAACTGGGTCCATGCAAGGGGGAAAAAAAAAAAAGGGAATAAAAAAAGAAAACAATGTAAATGAACTTTATCAATTCTGTCTAAATGAGTGGTCGAATAACAAACCAGAGTTAAGCCAGAAGATTAATTCTAGTTAATGGCTATCAAAGGTGTCTGGTTGACAAAAATCTAAAATAAGTTTTAAAGCCATTAAGGATAAATGTTGTATCATCATTCCAGCCTGGAAAACTTCAAAGAACTCATTAAAAGCCCCAAATTACCATGACATTCATGCCCATGATGAGTGTGTAAACGTCTGACCACAACTGTGTGTTCCTCTGTCACAAAGATTCACCACAGCAACTACAATCTAAGGCAATAAATAAAAACATGGATAAATAATAGCAGATTGTATCATGGTGTAACATCGTCACATCATTCGCTGTGAGTGCAACTGATGTAGCCCTTTAATATAATATAATAATTTCTTTGTCTTCAGGGAGCGGAGGGACCGTCATCGCTCTAAGAGCCGAGACAGCAGCAGTCGTGGGGACAAATCGGTCACCATCCAAACACCCGGAGAGCCGCTCCTCGATGCAGAGTCGACCCGCGGAGATGACAGGGTCAGTTACAGCCTCTTTCTAGCTGTAACCCTGGAGCCCTGGAGCTGTACATGCTAAAATATTATGTTTAATTAAAGTCAAACACTCAGCTGAACTACAAATAGGCCTTTAAACCAAAACTTTGACCTCTTTACTCTTTGTTCAGGTCAAAAAGCTTTTGCTGAATTCCCCATCGTTTTTTTTTTTTTCTTTCCCTTCAAAGTGGTTTCTTGGATTATTTCAGCAGCTCAAGCGTGTTTTCGTAGAGCTGTTAATCATATCGTTTCAGTCCTTTTCTGCCCCGTCAGTTAGCAGGGATAGAGCAGGTGCTGACTTCAAAATAATCTGACTTCACTATTTAAAGTTCAGGGACGTGCTTTCATTAAGGAGCCTGAGGGGACGTATTTGTTCTCAAATGAAGTGAAGAGTCATTCTTAAAATAGTAAAGGGGCACTTGCATTAAAGCTTAACCAACCTGCAAGCCGTCTTGGGATAAAGATGTTGAGGGCTTGAGCCTTTAGGTTCTAATTTTAAGTTTAGGGCTTGAGAGCGACTCAAAAAGCTTTTTTTAAAAAGCAAGAACTGTTCATTTGTATTTATTCAGATTAATTGCCTTCCAATCAACCCTTTCATTTAAACATCCTGTGTTTTGTAGTATAGGTAGCTTCAGATTTTGTCTCACACCCTCATTTTCTTAGGTATGACTGACCAGCTCCTGTTCGCAGATATAGTCCCAGCATCCTTAGCCTCTTGAAAGATGCAACTCAAGTCAAAGCTGGAAGTTTAACTTAATACATTATTCAGCATAGAGGTTAAAATGAATCCCAATTCCATATTAGTAAAAACGGTTTTCTTTGTTGTGCAGGATGACAACTGGGGAGAGACCACCACTGTGGTCACTGGCACCTCAGAGCACAGCATCTCAAACGAGGACCTGACCCGCGTCACCAAAGATTTGGAGGAGTCGACTCCACTGGAGTGCAAGCGATTTGTGGGCCCGGCGTTGGGAGGCTGCCTGAGCTTCTTCGCCCTGATCACGCCATTAGCATTTCTCATCCTGCCGCAGGTCTTGTGGCGTGACACCCTCGAGCCTTGCGGCACGCCCTGCGAGGGACTCTACGTCTCCCTGGCCTTCAAGCTCTTGGTCCTGCTCATCTCCTCCTGGGCCCTGTTCCTCCGCCCTCCCCGTGCCACCCTCCCGCGCTTTTTTGTCTTCCGCTGCCTCCTGATGGTGCTGGTGTTCCTGTTTGTGGCGTCATACTGGTTGTTCTACGGTGTGCGCGTGTTGGAGCCAAGAGAACGGGACTATAGGGGGATTGTGGAGTACGCTGCCTCGCTGGTGGATGCTCTGCTCTTCATTCAGTACCTGGCTTTGGTGCTGCTGGAGGTGCGACACCTTCAGCCAGCCTTCTGCCTCAAGGTGGTGCGGAGCACAGATGGCGCCAGCAAGTTCTACAACGTGGGCCACCTCAGGTTTGTGACTTTTAGTTAGTATCTTTACTAGTAACAAAGAAGATGAAGCTGCTGACAGGTGGAAGATTGGCCTCATGATACCCAAACTCTTGTTTGTAATGCACCACAGAGGTACCACAGGTCTGTGCTGCTATGTCTTTACACGTGGATATGGGGTCTCCTGAAGTTGCACAAAATGAGGGGATCCAGTGGCTCAGTTACTCTATGGGGTGATTTTTGCTGGCACAGACTGGGTCATTTTTAAGGAAAGAGTCACTGCAAATCAATACAAAGTGGGTTTAAGTGGGTTTAAAAGGCCTGTAAGTTGATACTTTGGTATGCTTTTGATTTTATTTGAGAAGCTTTAGCAAGCTTTTTTTTTTTTTTCCCTCTCTGTGCTCCGAACCCACATCCCACAGCAGAAAATGTGTTTTTTAAGTTGTCAAAATCATTCACACACAGATTCTGTTTTAGGATCAAATTGAAGGGGAAGTGTGCGTACGTTCATATCTCCATCAGGCCATTGTTATTTTAAACGTGAGCAGCATACGATAAGATAAAACTTTATTAATCCCTCGGGTGGGTTCCTCTGGGAAATTCGGTTAATGCATGCAAAGCATCATAACCTGAATCTGATTTCATTTTTCCTTTTTTGATCATTTGAGGATTTAATCCACCCCCTGCAGTCACACCTACACCCTGCAGACTGTCATTATTTTATGCAACTTTAGTAAGATTTCATTGAAAAATATAAAAAAAACACGACAGATTATATTTTATCACTGGCAGTGACTCCATGTTTTTGGTGATTCTGGTCGGATTATCCAATAATAGAAATAAAAGTGTCACAAAACCGAGGTAAATATAAAACCGCACCCAAAAAAACTTTGGGGGATGTGAGGGGATGTATTTTACTGTCCAAATGTCAGCGTGTCTTATTTTAAATTAGTAGTTGAGGTGTCACATTAAACGAGATCACCATCAAAGGCAGAAATGTGAGGAAGGCGCTGAGATGCAGTTTACATTTACATCTGTATTTACTGCAGCCTGTTAGTTGTGCAGTCAGCAGCTGTTGTTTGACCTGTACTTACTTTGACACTGACGACAGATACTCTCTGTTTTAGCATCCAGCGGGCAGCTGTCTGGGTTTTGGATCGTTATTACAGCGACTTCCCCGTCTATAACCCAGCTCTCCTCAACCTGCCCAAGTCCATCCTGTCCAAGAAGATGACAGGCTTCAAAGTTTACTCTCTGGATGGTAAATATAGCTTCGTCCTGGCTCTGACGTCTGTCTTTAATCCAGAAATAAATCGTTTTTTCTTTAATTTTTGTTGCTGTTTGTTGGTCTATGTCAGAAGCAGGTGGCTTTATAGCAAGAACGGGCAACATGACCAACTCCTAAAACTACCTCTCTTGAGTTCTAATGTGCAACTCACTAATTCGTCCTTCTGTCTTACAGAAAACACCACCAATAACTCCACAGGCCAGTCCCGGGCCATGATAGCAGCTGCTGCCAGACGGAGAGACAACTCCCACAATGAGTATTACTACGAGGAGGCCGAGATGGACCGAAGGATCCGCAAACGGAAGGCCAGGTCAGATACACTCCCCGCTGCTCGGCGGATGAGGATGAGGGCAATTTATCACCCGCAGAACTTTTCTGCTTTTCATCTTCAATCTGTTGTATGTCATCACAGTCCTCTGTTACTCAAATAGGTTGGTGGTGGCGGTAGAAGAGGCCTTCACACACATCAAGCGCCTCCAAGAGGAAGAGGCAGCCTCATCTCCCAAGCACCCCAGAGAAGTAATGGATCCTCGAGAGGCAGCCCAAGCCATCTTTGCCCCGATGGCCCGGGCCATGCAGAAATACCTGAGAACCACACGGCAGCAGGCCTTCCACAGTATGGAAAGCATCCTCACACACCTTCAGTTCTGCATCACGCACAACATGACGCCCAAGGTGAGTCGGCAATAGTTCCAATACACCAAGCAGCTGAACTGATATTAAAAGATTTGTTTGCTGGTCTAATATCTTGGAACATAATATACTTAAAATATAAATATATGTTTTTCCACCAGAAATTACACATTTGTGAATAAAGGAATTTAAAACTTAATCAAACTTAATAAAACACATAAAAGTGTAAATCTTGCCTCAGAACTTTTATATACGTGTAGCTCAGCATTATTAAGTTGGATGGTCCATCGCCTCTCCAGCTCAAAGCACACAGGATCCATGATTGACAAAATTTGAGATTAGTCATACTACAGAACACTTATTCCCTTTCACATATTTCCATTTAAAAGCCCACAGTGTTTTTTTTTTGTTTTTTTTACGCACATATTTTGATATATTGATGGTCGTTTTTAGCAGAATTTTTTTTACTACACAATTGAATACATTTCTAATGCAGAGACGCCTGAGTCCCTAATGATAGCAGCCATTTGATACCGTTTTCAGTCTTGTCCTGTGTGTACTGATACTTTCTATTGATTATCAGAACCCTTCTAATATATTTTTTAACATAGATGATGGTTTTATTTATTTATTTTTTGCCATTTAAGCCCAAACAGTCCCTCACAGAGTGCTGATCTTCCCATATTTACTCTTGAATACTCTTTCTTTTAGAGAGAGTCTTTTATTTAAAAACACAAAAAACAGCTTCTATCAGTTGCTGTGTGATTCACAAAGGGGTCAACACACTGGATCGGATATTTGATCTGGTACAGATGCTCCTTCCATCCCGACAGGGCCCTTCTGAGGGATTTGTCTCCTCTTGGTCTCGGGGGGCCTGCCTGCCACCAGGGATCTAGTGTTGGCCAAATGTGTTACCACTATACGACAGAGCGACTTGAATTAAATATAAAATAAATACAACACTTTAAAGGGATTTTTGCCACTGCAGAAAAGCAGAATTATTGTTACGAAGTTTCTAGAGTTTGGATTTTTGGAGAGGGTAGTAGTGGAGGTTGAATAAATTATCCTCAAAGTTGCATCATTAATTATATGAATGTACAGTAGTTAAGTGCTTCACGAGTGTACTTGGGCACATTACTGTAGCACTAAACTCGATTAACTGGTGTTTCCTTGGTGATTAAACTCCAACATCCTCCTTTTCAGGCTTTCCTGGAGCGCTACCTCACTGCCGGCCCCACCATGCAGTACCAGCAGCAGAACGGCAGGGGGCGCCAGTGGACTCTGGTGAGCGAGGAGCCGGTGACCTCAGCCTTGCGTCAGGGTTTGGTCTTCTCCCTGCGACGCCTGGACTTCTCCCTTGTTGTCACGGTGACGCCGCTGCCCTTCCTGCGGCTCGGGGAGGAGTTCATCGACCCAAAGAGCCACAAGTTCGTCATGAGGCTGCAGTCTGAGACGTCGGTGTAAAGGCGTCCAATAAAGCATCTTCTTTTTCCCACACTTCCCTCTCCCCCCTCGTCCTCACTCCTCCTGGATCACTGATGCCGTGGGACATGTGGAGGCCACGTGGTCTATTCTCGCCCAATCATTTCCCCTCTTGTCAACAAACAAACCATTCTGAGAGAGGAACATCTCTGCGGGGCCTCCTTCCTGTTTTGTGATCATCACAGATGCTCTGGCATCAGACTGTGATCAGCTCAACGATTGTTCAAACCCTGGAAGTAAACAGATGCCTTGACCTTTTCTTTTCTTGACGTTGTCTTTACAGCACACTGTAAAATTCTTTGTTCCTCTAAACGGGGACTTTTCCTCTTTTTGCCTCTTCTTTTGCTGTAACCACTGAACTACTTTACCATGTTGACTCAACACATAAACACCAGAGGAAGGGGATTACATCACATTTGTCACTTCCTCTTACTTGTCTTAATATTCAGTCCAACTCGATTTCAGCTCTGACTGCAACGCTGGTGAACCACTGCCCTCTGGTCCCCTGTCAGTCGTTGTGTTTAACATGAGACTCTTGTTGTTTTTTTATATATATATTAGAGGAGTGACTTTTTAACTTTCAGAATGTAGCATTTTGTGCAGTGAGTTAACATGTTTCTCTCCTGTGGCCTTGAAGGGCCAGTATGTCCTTTTTTTTTATTTTTATGTGACTATTAAGTAAAATGGAAGTACATTCCTAACTCGTTGCAACTCCAAACTGTATGTTCACGATTGTTTAAATATGCAGCTTTAGTTTATTTAACACTGGTACTTTTACTATTGATGTCACACTTTTAGCAGGCCGTGTTACAGAATAAAAAGTGACATTTTCACCTGGTATTAACTCAGATTCTCAATATTACTCGTAGGAGGATCGTAAAATGTGAGCTTGACGGTATTCTGAATTTTTCACACTGTCAACAAGTCCAGCGAAAAGACCCAACAGCGCAGTCGTCTTGAGTGTCATTACTTGGAATCTGTTCATTGCTGCTACTTCCTAAGAACAACTCACACGTGTTACACTTCTTTTTTCTTTTTTTTTAACTTATGGATACTATAATTTTGGAAATGTTACTCATGCCTAAGTAGTAAGCGGGTATGCTCATTGCTATTTATATTTCATGACTTTTAGATACAACTGAGTATTTTTGGCAGCAGGATGGCGTGAGGGGAAGAATAAATTGCACAGCAATGGAAAAACTGGAGCCAATAACAGGCTGATGCCACTCGTTACAGAGAAAAACATAATTGGTCACATTTTCAGAATATTACTTAGATTCTTTAGTCAGTTATACTCGTGCCTTCTGTGCTGTCTAGTGGTCAGTCTCTCCAACGAACAAACTGTGACGATAATGTTTCCTAAAAATACATTTTGATATCAGAACATATCAGGACACCATGTATGCTGATACTTGAATATGTGTATTGGTAGATTTCAACCTGATATATTGGCTGTGCTTTAGAAAAATAGTACATTGGATAGACCAGTAAATTAAATCAGATTCTCAGTGCACAAACAAAGCATGTTTTTTTTTTTTTTTTTTTTTTTTTTTTTGGTCTTTTCTTTTTTTAAAAAAAAAAATAAAAATTTTCCA
>VUQR01007772.1:4863-26250 GCA_015108515.1 Hemichromis elongatus | reverse complement strand
CATTCTTATTTTTTTTAAAAAAAAAAAAAAAAAAGCAAAATTCATGTTTTTATACTCTAATTAGAGCTGGAACACTAAACTCGCACGCTACACCTCTGTTCAAGTTAATACAATTTGGCAAAAAATAATGAAGTGCTTTACAGTTTTTAACGGATAACAACAAAAATGAAATTTTAACATTCAAAAATATTTTTATTAAAATTTTGATTAGAAAATATATATATATATGAGAAAAAAAATTGTAATAAAAATAAGTATGTTGCATTTTTTTTTTGTTGATTGCAGATGCAGGTAAGACTGATAATACCACCAACAGAAAATCCTGATTTGCATATATATGTGACTGTTCTGTTTAGGTGTTTAGATCTCACAGATAAATGTAATAGCTGCAATGGCAGCGGGCAACAAAGGTAGTTTAAAGTGTCTTTATGGGTCTCACCCGCCTTGGAAATATAACTGGAAATGTATTCAAAACAGACTCGCGGGAGGCTTTACTCACTGGCTGCGTGCAGTTTCCCCCGAGGCTCCTCGCAGTGACAGGACAAACTTGCTCGCGCTTAAGCTTCACACAATCATTCTGCTGTTACAACATACCCGCATTATCTCGTGAATCAAAGGAAGAAGTAATTATCTATGTTTGTGATTCCCACGGCTCGACTACAATTAATTTTTACCCACCACCTGCAAAAATGATATGCGTCTTTAAAAAGTATAACAGGAAATGGATTAAATAAAGAGGTGATACATTTCAGACTGAGTGGACAAAGTTTTAGAAGTTGCAGTAACTGTCCGCAAGTCTAAAGCTTCCTGTTTGCTGTGTGGGTTTGTTGATCAGGCCATCTGAGCTTAAGCCAACAAATAAACCACTGAAAGTAAAACAAAAAAACCCCCAAACAAACAGACAAACGTTCAGGTTATTTGGAAAAATAGAACCAACTGGCGTCAATAATGGTGTTGCCTTCACGTACTTCTGGGGGAAATCAGCTTGATGAATGCTGTAAAAGTCTCAACACAATGAAAACCTAATGGCTAATGTCACTTGCAGCGTTTCAGATCAATTAGATGCTGTCATTTTAAAAAATAAATATTAATCTAACATCTAATATTCTTTCTCACAAACAGGAAAATAACTATTCTACACTCATACAGGCACGAAACGAGACATATTACAACCCATATTTGTACAGTTTACCCATTTATTTCAGTTTCATTTTCACTGGCAAGCCTCAGTAGTGGTTTTTTTTTTGTTTTGTTTTTTACCACATAATATTAATTACCGTTTTATTCTTTATGTTCTTTTCTCTCTTTGACATTTTTTTCTTTACTTTATAATCTTGTTTTCTTTTCTTATTTTGTTTTGATTTTTCTTTGTGATCTGTTATCATGAATATAAAAGGTTCTTGATCTTGGTGATTAGCAAGAGGGGGGGGGGAAACAAACAAACAAACAACAAAAAAGAAAATGCACATTTAGTTGAAAGACGAAATAGATTCATAAATAAGTGGCCACTACTAATAAAATCGTTTCAAACAAAGTCTGATAAATACTCTCCAGAGTCAGGATTTTATCTACTTACATTATTGTAAGCTGAACATAGTTGGATCTGTCCAAGAAGAGTAGGGGTGTTAATTAGTGTTACTTTTATAGCTTATTATTTCACAAGATTAACTGTATTGCTCGAAATACAGTATATTTAAAAACAGTATATTTTTGGTTAATTTTCCGACCCTGCATTTTCATCCTGCGTCACCTGAACGCAGCGGCAGTGGGCGTGTCAGTGGGCGGAGCGGATGAAACAGGTGTAGTGACTCGAACCAAACCTGTATTCTGGTGTTTCTGCCTTCGCGTGACAAGTGAGGTTGCTCTTTTATAAACACACACTTTATTTTTCTCTCGTGTTCAAGCTCAAATGCAGATTTATCAGTTTCCTTTTGTTCGCTGATTTCACTGGAAATGAAGGTTGAGCCTTCATCAGCTTTTGCTGACCATAGTTCTTTTATCGGTGGAAGGATAAGTTTGATTTTTTAAACATTATTTCCCAGTTGAACAGGAAACATCTGCTGCCCCTGGCTTCTTGCTGCGGATTTCTTTCTTTTTTTCTTTTTCTTTTTTTTTAAAGTTTTTAAAACCTGCCCTCAATTTCCTAACTGAATTTGAACATGGAAGCTTAACGAGAGATCTGAACTTTCCAGAAGGAGGCTGATAAAGAGAAACTTTGGAACCAAACATGAAGTCAGCTGCAAAAAGTGCTGCGCTCCTGGCACTGCTTTCCTCCATCGGTGAGTTTTCTGTTACAGTGATTTGCATGTAAATTAACAGTGACACTGCTTCTTAAAACTGTCTAAGCAAGTCATTTGAAGAATTCTTGGTTCTCCTTTCTGTTAAAGGAGTCTGTGACGATTAAACATTTGACACACGTGGCATCAAGCTTGGATAATAGTGTATAAAGTATATACATTTTGGACTACACGGCAGCTTCTTGTGCTTAATGTTGGTGTAATTAACCCAGCAATGTTCTATGAGTGCTAAAACAATATCATTTAATATTGAAGGGCTTTTTTTTTACTGAATTATTATTATTACTATTATTATTGCAGTCCTCATAGGTCTCTATGCCTTTGCTTTACTTGTCATGGTTTTGGCCTAATTGTTCTAAATTGTTGTGTTACAACATGCAATTATTTCTGGCTCCCAATCTTAAGCTCATCATGTCACCAAAGATTCTTAAATTTAGAAAACTTTTTAGGTTTTGCCTTTTCTAAACAGATGTATTGGATTTTTTTTTTTTGGCTACTTCTGATCTCTCAATTGCATTAACTCAACAAGGGGAAAAAAAAATAAAAGTAAAATTCTGAACTACAGCAATCTTTAAACGCTTTAACTTTTGATAGGCTGTTACAAGCAGGGGCGTTTCTAGGGTTTCTTTAACTGGGTGGGCTGGGGGGTGTCAGCCAGGTAGGGTGGTGGCAGTTTTGCTAACCTGCACTGCAAAGGAAGAAAATGATCAACCTTGAGATGTAACACAGACAAAAAATAAAGCTGATGGCATCACTAAAGAGACATCAGATCTCTGCAAAACGTCTGAGTCTAAGCTGATGTCATATATTAAAGACTATTAGTGTATTCACAGAATGTAATTTCAGAATAAAGTGAAAAGACCAAATTTCCAGTGTTTGTTCAGCTGTAATTTAAGGTGCTGGGGAGTAAGTATATTAGTTTCACATTGTATGTACTTCTTGTTTTTTTCTTTCTTTTTTAAATGGAAAAAATATTGACTACAACTCTCTACAGAAATGTAACCCAATAACAAGTTTTTAGATTGCAGCCTCATCAAATTACTTTGTAAAATTTTAATTCATTGCACATAGATGTACTCATAAGCAAGAAAGTAATACCCAGGGTTAGGGTTTAAACCTGCACAATATGCATAAAAGGAACAATCATTTAGAAGAAAACAGTCATTTTTTGTTTCTTTTATGTCTTTGCATGTTCATTAGCTGCACCATCACATAGCTAGGCTTTTTTTCTGCTGGCTACTAAATATTAAAAAAAAAAATGCCTCAAGTAAATCAAAGTTTATGGATGGGTGCCACCCCATGCCCTTCTGGACCTGCCCTGGGTTACAAGTAGCTTTATATGGTACAACAAACCTATAAAACAAATGTTTGTTTTGGCCAACAGTGTCCTTCCAAATGTTTGGCACTATATTTTTTGGGAATGCCTTTTGCTTTTTTAGATAACGTTTATTGACCCATGCAAAACATCTAGCTACTCTCAGATAAATGATTATCACTTCAATTCATTTCAGTTGTATTTATATAATGTCCAGCAACCACACAGTCACCTCAAGGTGCTTTATACTGTAAGGTAAAGGCCCTACAGTACCGGAGAGAAAACCCCAACATTAAGATAATGTCATGTGAGCAAGCATTTGGTGACTGTGGGAAGGATAAATTTGCTTTTAACAGGAAGACGCCTCCAGCAGAGCGAGGTCTGTCATGACTGTTTGGGGGATGAGGGAAAAGAGAAAAGACTGACAGGGAAGTGCTCTGCTGGGAGAGTATCAACTTTAATATGACGGGGTCTGATTATTTAAGTCAAAGGATTATTCAAGAGAAGGTAATAGGAGAGAACTATGCTCTCTTTATAGTCCCTGTCATTACACTCATTTTGGATCCACTGAAGGCAGTTTTCCTCATCACTCGGAGACAGGATGTTTCTAAGCAGTCCTACATATTTGCTTAATGTGTGCATTGAAGTACATATCCTGGTCAAAAATGACTCTAGGATTCCTCACAGTGTTATTGGAGGCCAAGGTAATCCACAGTGAATCTGGTTAGTCTTTAAGGTTTTAAATGCAGACTACAGTGACCTCAGTTTTATTTGAATTTGGAAACAGGAAATTAGAGTTCATTCACGCCTTTATGGCTTTAAGCCGAGCCTGTAGTTTGACTAGTTTGATTGTATCACCGGGCTTCATGGATAAATAGTTAGGCGTCATCGGCACAGCAATGAAAATGTTTGCTGTTTTCTAGTACTGCCTAAAAGGAAGCATGTATTATGCAAAAAGTATTAGTCCCAGCACAACTACCTGTAGAGTATGGAAGTATTAAAAAAAAAAAAGGGTTGGAACTCCATCACCTACTTTTATATGTGAAGAAGACTCCTCATTTACATTTACACAGATTGGAATCTATCAGATGGATATAATTCAAACCAGTGCAGCACATTTCCTTTAACACTGATGGCCTGTTTGAATCTCTGCAGTAAAACGTTGTGATCAAGAATACCAAATCATGCACTGAGGGCTAGAAGGACACATGTAGTGACAAGTCCACCCTCACCAGTACTGTTATATGACAAACTTTAAATACGGATTCATGTTCTTCAAATGAACCATTCCTCTTCACGCGATCACATAACTGCACTAAAACGCCCTTTTTGAGAAGCTTTGAAATAAAAGTTGGAAAAATTGATCTATAATTTGCTGAGACAGCTGGATCAAATAAATGCTTTACAGACAGCTTAAACATCTGTAGCATGAAGCATCTTAACAGAGACACGTTGACTGTATTTAAAATTGTAGCATTAATTAACAGTCTTGCAGTTCTGTTGAACTTGCAAGGCCAGCCGACTATCTCAGAGTTATCAGTCATGCTGCAGCCATGAACACGGGTGAACTGTTCTGGTGTCCACATACTTTTGTCCGTGCAGGTGTGGAGAAAGAAGCAGCAGAACAGAATGCAGCTCCGTCGCATTCTTACTCTTACTAAGTGAATTAGAAGTCGTGGGCCAACCTGCGTCTTCCTGTTTTTTGGTGACTAATTCTGATAATGCTCGCCTGCTTTTGTTTCCTCATCTATTGGAGATTAACGTCATTTTACATTTAGTTTGGACTGTTCTGCTCCAGTTGAAGGAGCAAACACATGAATGTGAATGTATTATTTTTACTCTTGACCACAGGTGTGATAAAGTTACGGTCAGCTTCAGCGAACAAGAAAAGCTTGTACAGCAGCTTTGTGGCGCCCCAGTGTTTGTCTAGAGTGTGTGTGTGTGTGTTTGTATAATTCTTTCTTTCAGCTTATCTCTCGGCTCACATTGTCAACTCGTCTCCTTCCTCCAAAAATCTGAGACTATGTCTGTCTCGAGCTGTCTCTCGCAGTCTGGTCCTCATTTAGGTCAGCAACACTGCAGTTCTTTGTACATGCTTTTAAATGTTCTGTTTGTGTGAATAGGCATGTCGCCTCTCCTGTCTGTGCCACCGCTTTGTCCTTGTGTCCTTGTACTGACTATGCCAGATCTGTGGGAGTCCCTGTCCTGTATTGGCTTCTTTGTAATCATTGATTAAGCTTGTGAATCAGTAACCACAGAGCAAGAAAAAAAAAAAACTACTTTAAACCCAGAAATCAAAGTGCAAATGTTTGGCATCTCCTCTTTGAGTTGTTGATGTGCCGCTGGCTCTCACACCCATTCCTGTTTGTCCCACGGTTACACGTAGACATTTTACCAGGTGTGATAAATGATCCAGCCATTAGTCAGTTCCGATTCATGGCTTTTCAACAGTTTTGAAATACGTCACTGAGAGTCGACAAGAACCAGTAGTTGTCTTTTAGTGCTTGAGTTGCTAAAATGTCGGGTAAAAACTGGATTTTCTATTATATATCATTAAAAAGCATCTACTTTGGTGCCGGAATAGATTTAGTGTGCAGGCAGCGTTTTGCAAAACACCAAATTTCTTTCAACTTACAGCACTGAGTTAATTAAATGCAGTGTTTCATCCATCAAATCTACATTTATTCCTCACACAGAAACCTGAGCTCAGGTGATGAAGAATTTGTTTTAGCTTTACTCTCAAAGCATTCTTTTAAAACCAAAAGCAAGTCCAACTTGAAACATGGAGATGCAGAAAAACAATATAAAATGAAACCAAATAAAGCAAACTTTAAACTGCAGGAAGATCATAGGACGCAAAATGAAAACAGTCAGCAAACAATACGACAGCAAAACAAACAAAAAAAACGAGATGAGATCCAATGGATAACATGGAAATGTGTTTCTAATGCTATTAATGTAAAATGCAAAACAATAAAAGACCATCTGTGTTGGTGAGCAGATGTTCATACTTTTTACCCCCTGGATGCCTATTGGGAGTAGACCTTGTTGCTGCTCGCTTCCAAAAATTTACGACTGGTTTTACATAAGGACAAAAAGGCAAAACCAGAATCTGCTCTAATGGTGGTCAAACCACGTCTTTATTGATATATATACTGAGGTGTCAGATCTCATCATTAAGGGTACAGTGGAGGTTGTAAATGCTCTTTCTATGTGGGAAAGGGTTAAAAGAAACAACACACGCAGAAACATTTCCATGTTTCCTAATATAAAGGCAGTCTGTCTGAATTATTTACTGTCAACAAGGAAATATGAAGTCACAAAATTTTTGCTACGTCATAAATAGCAAGTTTGTTCACAAACAAGAAGCAATTTCTGCTTTTAAAAGTCACCTAAAACCAGTTTTTAGCGACTTCTCTGTGTTGGCATGTCAACAGACAAGCTAGTTAGGTGAATGATCGAATGACTGTAGTTGTGAATGTTTGCCTACACACAAACCTGTATAGGCTATGCCCGACCTACTGCCTGGAGCATTATAGGATAATGTCAAGCTTTTTATGATCGTCCTGAACAGGATTGGTCATAAGAGCTGCCGGGAAGGAAGCACAAAGGAAGCAAAATAGTGTCTGTTTTGTATTTCTCCACTTTGAGGAGCTGGAACAAAAAATTTGGGTGTGTTGGCACTGACAGTCTGGCGGGTCTCTGTGAAATTACGGAGAGATTACTATGATGAGTAAAGATGACTGCATGCTTCATCACTTGATTTTGAAATCCCGTGTTATTGCAAAATACCATAAACATAATTCAGTCTTTAAAATGTGCAAATGCCAATGATTTGCTGTGTTTCCAAACCGCGCTCTCCAAATATTCCTTATCTTCCACTGATTAAATCCACATTTCTCTTCCCTCCTCAGCCATGTGCGTGGAGGGTGGATTTGTGGAGCCTGCTAACCCCGACACCAACCTCCGCTCCGTGACAGAGACTCAAACCAGACTCCCCTGTCAGTATCAGGTGGAGGGTGAGCAGAAGGTGGTGCAGGTCACATGGTACAAGGAGCTTTCAGACGGCAGCAAAGATCAGATCATCACAGCCACCCCCACGGATGGCCACACAGGTACTTGACTGAAGACGCTCCCGTAATGTCGCTGGGGAAAATAAAGATTTCAGTAATAACACTGTGGCAAAGCTTTTTCTTCTCTCTTTTTTGGGGGGTAATGAGCAAGGTGCAGGCATTGTTTTCCCAGCAGATACTAGATTTACAGTCGCGGCAGTCCTTGGACATGATACTTAGTGCAAGCATTTATTGTCAAGGCCAAAACAACTATTTAGTGCATCCTTTTGTTCCAAATACACTTACAGACACTGCCCTCATCAGGTTATTGTTTATGCATTTGAACCTCAGTTATTAAATACTAAATCTGCTTTATAACTGCTTTATCTTAAAAAATATATAGATAATGCAACCTAAACATTCATGTCTTGAGAAATGCCAGCCGTATCTACACTTATTAGAACATGCTCTGTAGTCGTCAGAACACTAAGGTAAAGTGGTTCATCATTACTACAGACCAAAGTTCACTCATAACTATAGGCGCATTTAATAGATTGTATGTGATTGCGCGTATAAGTTAAATCATATTGAGAAGGAAAAAAGTGGTCAGCTAAATATAGGAAAGACTTTGACTTCGTCTAGATCTGGGATGTCAAACTCATTTTATATTGCGGGACACATTTAGCGTACTTTGATATTATGTGGGCTGGATTGGTGAAACTCTAATTTCTGTCGGCGTAAAATGTTTAGCTAAACATTGGATCAATGAGATGTCTTGACATAAGACATGGAAGAGCAATTTAAACATTATGTATCAGTTTTCTACATGGCAAAGAAATGCTGCTGTAGTAAATAAAAGAAATCTGCCCACAAGTCTTTGAGCTTCAATTGTAAAAACGAATGTGTAAAATCACAAAAATCTATCTCCAAAGGTTGATTCTGTTCATCTGGACGTAACGTTTTCAGTTCTCCCATTGAAAACGTTACGTCCAGATGAACAGAATCAACCTTTGGAGATTTACTTACCTGGATGATTGAGAATGCATCAAGACACAGAAATAATTTAATTACTTTGGTATATTGTGAATGACCATAAGAGAGCTTTTTACGGGTAGGAAAAGGTGTTAAAAAAAGAGAGGAAAAAGTATGCTGTCTTTCGCATTTTCCAAAGCCATCCACTGGGCCGGATTGGGGTCTTTGCCAGGCTGATTGCGGCCCCTGCCCTCATGTTTGACACCCCTGGTTTAGATGTAATATTATCCTTTTCCTCAAGCCTCATTACTTGAACTCAGGTCAGGGCTCTGACACATAAAAACATGCATAAACATGCTTATCTATTCCCAATATTGTCACAATTACTTTGTGTCAGCAGATTAGACATCGGCATGAACATCACTGACTCATCGACTCATATCAGACTCCTTTCACAAAGTTTTACAGCTCCCTCCCAAGTAAATTGACATGGACACATATTGACAGCGGAGGTAAACGGTGGACTGTCAGCTCGGTCTCAACTCACTACAGATGAGCTTCAGTCAGAGTTTTTTTGTCCTATAGCGAGTATTATGTTGAGAGAGGCAAGAAAACAGAATGCAGTTCACTGCGATCTGCAAACTATCGACATCTATTGAGAGATTTTAGATACTGTAACTTTAGGACAACTTTCTTCTGATTGGCTGCCCCTCATAAAGTTTTGAACAGCACGTGGGTGGAGCTTCTGTGCTCAGAGCCAGAGCTTTGTGCCTGAAATTATGATTTTAAGGTTATCCACTTTCAAAAAAACCGTAGCTAAGAATAGAAAAGAAAATGTTTGAAACTAAACATAAAGAGCAGTCTGAAGCCCAAGCTTGAAGGAAAAGCATTTTAACATTTACAGTTATGACTAATTAAAACATCTTTAGTGCAAGGTCTGGAGGTTGGACATTGAGGCCCGCCTGTTTTGTGAATTGGTGGAGAAGTCAGAAGGTTCTGGTTAATAGAAATGTAATTTGCTCCAGAGGCCCAGGGCTGGTCCAGTGGGCCATGATTGTATGAGTGAATGTGAATCATGTGCTACAACAGCCTTTGCAAATCATTTAAGTACCTTTTTCCTGACTGCTGCTTTTAAAGTGTACTCGCTGAGTAGATCCGATTTAACGGCTGTTACATTACTCTGCTTATAACACACATCATTTCACTTCCAGATTTATTTATGTAAAGATAAATTGAACACGTCATCTTTATTAGCAACTTAATCCATAACTTCAAATTAGAGTCGCAAGTTAAAAGTACACACACAAAAATAAAACACAATAATTGTTGCTGTGTTTGTCTCTAATTGGGATGCGGTTATTTGAAATAAGATCATCCCAGCAGGCCATTGTTTTGTACCTGGATTATTCTTTATTATTTGTCTGTTGTGACGCTGCTTGATAACTGCAGGCTTATTTTAACAATGTCTAACCATTTATTCTCCTTTCCTGGAGCTAATGCTTTTGACAAAGGGTCTGTTTGACGTTTTGTGAGTGTTGAAGGTGCTCACCTGATGGTTTTTTTTGTTGTTTGTCAGAGTTTGGACGTTACTCTGGTCGGGTGAAGTTCGAAAACAGCAACCCCTTCAAGAACTCTGCTTTGATCCTCTTAAGCACAGAGCAGTCAGACGAGGGCAGCTACACCTGCCATATCTCTACCTTCCCCAGTGGAAATTTTGAGAGCAAGATCGCCCTCACCGTCTGGAGTAAGACTTATCATCCTTTCTCTCTCTCTCTCTTTTTTTTAATCTTCTCGCCCACATATCTCTAATCCTGAGAGAGCTGCTGTAATGATGTTTACACCATCATCATCATCTTCATAGAGGAACTGGTGACTGGGGGGAATGCTGGCCCCAAGCACTGCCAGCTTATTTAAGGTTTTAGCATGTGAAACGCCAAAAGGGAAGTTCTTTTAATTCTATATTATTCTGTTACTCCAGGTTAAAATTAAGAAAAATGTAAAATAATCATAAGTATAAAAAAGCACCACAGAATCTGCATACACCAAAAATATGTTATGCACATTCTGAGTCTGGTAGGTAGATAGCAGCTCAGCTGTCAAAACATCTACACATTTATTTGGTGTTCCAGAAAGGTGGAGAGGGTGTTACGAGATCCAAGAAAAACAGGTTGCCACCATGAGGAGTGATTGAGTTTGAGATAAGTTTGGCATTGGTGTAAGTTTCGCATAAATCCTTAAATCACAAGTTTACATAAAGAGCTTTACACCCCCACCTTTATAATCTTTATTCTTCCTCTCCAAAGAAGGGAGGACGATAGAGAAATGACTGGAAAAGCCGTGTTGTGTATATACAAAGAAAAGCGAAATAAAAAAGTATAATCGCACCATTAAAAAGTATGATATAATTGTGGAAACGGGGTTATCCTTTAAAGAGCTGCCAACTTTGATTTGCCACGTCTGTAGCTGAATAAAAGCTTCATCTTTTGCCTAAAATCACCTGTTTCCACTCCTTTTGTCTTTTGAAAGATTTTTGCTAAAATAAATGCACTAGATAACTAAATTGAACTGAGACACCAACCTCAGCCTATGTTAAAAGCCTGGCACAAGTAATTTCCCACTAGTAAAGGAGCCTAAAATTCTGTCCGCTATTTTGACTCAATAAAAAGCTGATGAATACAGTTTGTTGTCCCCGGGCTTCCTCCTTTAGAACCATAATAACAGCCGTGGGAACGCTGTTTTTGGACGAACCCTTTGTGAAGTAAACCCTGGAATGATGCTATCATTTTTAAACAACTTTCTCATTTCGCTGCCAGTCATCAACAGTAACAGATCAGTCACAGGCCTGTCTCAACACGCCCTAGATCCGACAAATCAACAGAAACACACAGAGTAGTAAGAGACAACCTCTAGCACTGAATTCCCTCAATGTTGCAACATTCAGCTGTAAAATGTTGATTTGCAAGCAGAGAAACTGATACAGGGGGTTACCTGCCCATGTGTTACTGTCAAAAACTGTAAACTCAACAAACTGGGCAGGTTGTTCTTAACGTAAAAGAATCAGTTTTAGATAAATGAACGCACTTTGCCGAAAAGTCACATTCGAACTTGGAATTTTTGTTAAAAACTGAGTGTTTGGTTTACAGATATTGTTATTTTAATTGGCTGAAAAATGACTAGGATAGATGTATCAGCATGTTTTACAACACAGCTTCTCTCATGAAGGCACTTTTCAGATAACTTTGTCAGATAAATAAGGTGAAAGCTAAAATATTTAGAGGAGAGAACATCTCCCCTGCTCACTTTTTCTTAACTTTGGTCTTTTCTTGGCTGCGAGTCAGTCATTTATCACTGTGAAAGCTGGCATTATTCCTTTATTACTTTAAGCCAATGAGTGCAGCATGTTTTGCTCGCTCAAATGCCGCGCTGTGCTTTTGTGTTTTTCTTTTTTACTAGTTTCTGTTTTTAAAGGTTTGATCTTTCCTCAGGTGGTGCCCTTTTCTTTGTTAGTTAATCCATACTAGTTGTTGTTGTTAATGCTACCTACTTGTTTTGTCTGATGTATTAATAATCCAAACTTTAACAGAAAGAGTTAACCAGCCAGTGACTGTTTACAACACTCATGACTGCAGTGTGAATCACAATCGTGTTAAACCAGTTGGTGACAGGGCAACAAAAACAAAATGTAGCTGTGTGAAAACATCTCAGGTGACCTCTTCTCTGAGAGTTTTGCAACTTAGTTGCATTTGATGGAGCTTTTAGTTGGAAACCCACAGCTATAATATCATGTGCGGGGAAAATTCTCCAAAGTAGAAGTGGGCACATTAAAGCACAGAAAGATTGTGACATCCTTAGCCTTTTTATACACTGTATATAAAAGATGGAAGTAGATTTGCATTAGCTAGATTGCTTTTCCCATTTAGATTTTTTTTTTACCTTTCTTTTTGGTGTGGCGACCAAGTTGTGCAAGTTGCATTAATGCACATGGAACAGAAACGGATACCTGCTAATTTATAAAGAAATACTATAATTTATTTGTTACATGTATAACATTAAAAACAACAACAACAAAAATAGTCAAATTCCACAAATAGCATGGAGGGGTCCAGTTCAGTGACTCATTTTGAGGTGAGGCTGAGGAGACAGCCAGAGCTAATCATGTGTCTGCCTGCACCTGTCAGTCAAACAAGCCACACCCACTAACAATGCCTAATTCAGGCTAGGTGGAATGAATGGATGCCAATGGCTATGAAGATCAAAACGTTTTCTGTTTTTTTCTTCTTTTAAACCAGTTTTTAAACATGTCCAGGTGGTTATTTGAAGACAGGAATCTAGAGGGATCGATAAAGGTCACCCTGCTGGTGGCGTTAAATAAAAAGTCAGCAGATCCATAACTGGTTTAACAACATGGAAGATTTCACTGCACTCTGTCTGGTGTTTTGCTTTAACTTTGCATTTAACTTTTGTTAAATAATATTTTTACAAAAGGTATGTGTAAAGACATGAATGTGATTCTGCTGTTGGTACTACAGGAACATTTTTGAATTATTAGGTAGTTCTATGACTTGAAAGTCCGTATAAACTTTCATGCTAATCCCTCAAATAGATTTAATTTGCCAGTCAGCACCAGTGTGGGATCATTTACCCCCTTACCCCTAAGAGCCAAGAAGTGAACAATAAACTAACTTGGGAAATTTAGACTTTGTAATCTGATGACTAAACTCATTCTGCATTTTTATTTATTCAGTACTTGAGCAAAGGATCAGCTAGAAAGCCCAAAAAAGAAGACTTAAATTAACCTTTTTCCTTTTCTTTGTTTAGTTTTACCAATCGCCTCCCTGGATCCAGTAACCCTTGTGCATAATCAATCCTTCCGCGTGGCCGCCACCTGCCGAGCTATAGGTCACCCGCTTCCTCTTCTCTCCTGGGACACCGACCTGTCAGGAACGGTCCAGAACCGCACCAGCGCGTCTGGGTCAGTGTCCAGCTACTTCTCGCTACACCCTATGGGCAACATGAACGGGAAAAAGCTGGACTGTTTAGTGTGGCATCCCGGCTTGGAGGAGCCGCGTAGGATCAGCAACCGCCTGGAGGTTCAATGTGAGTACAGATGTTGAGCAGAAGTAAGGCAGACTGAAGCTATGGCAATCACTTCATATTTTGAAGTGCAGAGTTGGGTTTTACTGCAGAAATAATATTGCTGGTTCATGAACGAACAATAGAAGGAACTAGAAAAGTCACCAAGTGTCACAGAGTATGATATAGAAAATAAAGGAGAGGCTGGTGCCCCTCACTGGCCCCTGCCCATTCTTTACAGGTCGGGGATCACACACTGCTCATTCCTGCCCATCAGAAAAACGTTTCCTGAAATATTTCAAGCAAATATAAATGTGGAGAAGTTTGAAGGTTATTTGGTAGCAAATTCTGTGCCCCATACAAGATACAGCTCTAGGACAGCTCTATAATTTAAGCCTTAACATAAAGCACACCAAGCTCAAGCATTGATCCGACGTCCTAAATCGCCACAATATCCTCAGTCACGGTGGATCGTTTCCACCGAAACTGTCACCACCGAGTCACTCAGTGATACCGCGACAGTGACAAAAGTGCTATGGTGGTGACTTTTTTTTCCTTCCCCACGTCTGAAACAAATGTCTCACTTCAAACTTCATGAATGGGAAATTGCAGGAATGTGAGCTTTGTTTTTGTATACACTGTCTATCAGTCAGACACATGACTTGCAGAAACCAGAGAGCGAAGGGTGTGGATATTGAACAAAGCGGTTTTACTCAATTAAACATGAAAGTTTTAAAACAACATGAAACAATTTATCTTGACATTTGTCAGTAACTAATTTGCACATGTACTACACAAAGATCACGTGTAGTGGTGGCTGCTGCTTAATGAACACCTGGACCTGCTACTAGTTAATGTAGTTGTAGTTTAATTAGTAGATTGTTACGCCCCAATACTGCTTTCTCAATGCCATTCATATTTTGTTTCGGTGTGTTTTGCAGCTGTAAATAGATACTTCGTAACCTTGCATTGTATGAAACAATGTACGTCACTGCAAAGGGTTTAAAATTACTACACTTATACTGTTTAGTGCAAACTATATGCTCATATAGAATATGTAAACTGGGACACGCCTGGCTTTTTAGTTAATAACAAGTACTAATAAAGGAAAAAATGACATAAGTGTTTTTACTCTCATATTTCTTAGACACTGTTTTTATAGTCCCACCTTTCTCCTTTCACTTGAAGCTTTGCGCTGATCCTTGACGTATTGCGATTTAATCCTCTTTCCTCGGCTGTTAAATATTTATAGGTTGCTACTTAAACCAGCATACACTCATGTTTTAAAAGCAAAAAACTTCAAAGAGTAACAGCAGGTATGCCAGTTGTAGACGGTTACATGGCGAATAAAAACATTAGATTCATTTTTTTTTTTTGCAGATTTCTTAGAATGTTGTAAAAACTATGGGCACTCCCAAATGACAAAATTAAATCAGATTTAAAAAACAAATGTATCCTACATCTCATCCAAAATAATAATAGTTGCTTCAAATGGGCACTTGTTAAACATTCAGCCCATACTAAGAATATCACAAGTTGACCTAATAAGTTCGTCACTCCCTTTTCATATAGGTGTGTTTGGGAGGATACGAAGCCACTAAGTTAATATTTATGTTAGAACAGCTCATAAAATTAACACTTAAATGCAACACAGCTATAACTAACAGTACTAACCACACGCATGTTTTTCCTCTAATGGTGTCAAAATGTCAGCAATAAAATCGCTAAAAATATTACATTGAAGGTTATTGAAGGTTTTTATATTTTTTACTCTTAAAGTTAAAGTTCTATAACCATTTTTTTGATACTGCCAAATTCTCCCATAAAGTAAATACTTGAGTACAGTATGTATACTATATATTAATAACATTACCTAAATGAAAATATTATGGTGATCTAGTATAACAGGAGTAATATGTGCGCGGTCTGCCATCCATCAGACTGTGGTTTTAGCATGTCACTGATAACTAAACTTCATGCATCTGAGCAAAAGTTACTTTCAAAATATTAAATTTATTCTTTGTAACCTGGAGTATTTCTGGCACTTTCTTCAGCATGTTTTCATTTTTTGTATCTTTGAGTACCACCTTAATGGCTTTTTTTTCCCCCCCTGTGTGTTGTCGTGGTGGGAAAGCTGGAGCTGTTTCCAGCATCCATACTAAAACTGCTCATACTTATTACAGTAGTAATGTATGTATACATACATTATATGGATGACACTATATGGAATGACACTGCGGTTGCTCTTTGCTGGGCTATGGGCCAAATTTTAAGCTCTTCCAATTAATGGAAACATAAGCCAATTAGATTTTTTCACTCTAGTTGCCCAGCAAATTATATTTATAAAGCTTAACTGCCTGTCTTTGAGATAAAAGATCAGGGTAAATATTAGCTACTATCGGCAGATTTGATCCTGCTGTGGGAAAGTTTGTCAGCAATAGTCTGTCCTCGACCACTGTTACTGTATAACTGTGCTGAAACTTGAATTGTTTCAACACTTCCTCTTTGTCTGATTTGAAGGATGTTTGTTAAAGCTGTGGATTGACCTGTGCTTGCTTTTAAAATGGGATTAAATACAAGTCTTCAAGCAAAAATTTTCTGCTAATCTTATGTGCTTACTGTTACTGATACTGTTAAAATCACTGAACTGGTGCTCAGTGCTCTTTTTAATGACTCCAAACCTCCCAAATAACATAAACATCTTTTTCTCAGCTTTGTAGATTTAAGATGAGAAAACAACTTCATCTGTTGTGTTTATGGTGCAACCATCTTCTTTGTATCATCTCTGCTGCTATACAAAGTTCTCTTTTTGCTTTATTATGTAGTATAGGAGTCACTAGTTTGTGATGCTGCTTACTTAATGTTTGTGTTTTCTTGTCAGACCGCCCAGTTGCTACGATCATGTCGTCTCCATCTCACTGGTATTTGGGTTTGGAGAACGCTGAGCTGGTGTGCGAAGGCAGGGGACACCCCAAACCTCAAAACTTCACCTGGACATGGTACTTTCTGCAGTTTCACATACATATCTCTCATTCTGGCAGTCAACAAGACTGTGATGATAATATGTTAAATCCACCCGCCCCCTCTTTCTAATACTATTTATGCTGCTAATGTTCTTTTTACATGGCTCTGGAATTTAACTCAAAACATAGATAAGCCGCTGCTAACACGCATACACATGAGGTACACACCTGCAAACAACAAAGGAGTGCGCTCGCATCTAAAGAGGGGGTCCTTTCCTTTGCTGGCTCAAATCACTGCTGAATAAAAGGTGCGGTGTCGTGTTGCGAAATTTGAAGTTAGAAGATTTGGTTTCACAGGAGGGAGGGAGTGAGCGACACAAGGAAGAGCAGGAGACACATGCTAAGCGTTTAATCATAGTGCCATGCTTTAAATATCACTCTAATGCCTGGTAAAACACTGGGTCTGCACTTTAATTAAAGACGCCAGCCATTACAGCTCTCATTGTGCACACAGTGATCAAATGTTTTGTGCTGAGTGAAAAATATTTGGCAATCTTGAAATATTAAAGTTGTGCTAGTTTCAACCTCTCCACTAAGTCATCCATCACTAAGGCCCCACCGTGAGGAAATCCACAAATTAATTTTAGTTATAATATCAGTAAAAAATTTGAAATGTAGACTTTTTTTCTTTGTCTGCTTTTTCACAAGATAAATATATCAAAATACAACCAGTGGTCAATATGAGTGGCTGACTGCTGGTCAGATGGAACAAATCTGTAGTTTAATCTGCCTTGAAAACACTGTAAAAGAAGCCATTTGTCATTTTATAGTGGGCTTATGTAAAAGATTGTTGACTAAGGAAATGATCCTACACATAAACCATGTGTGGAATAAATGAACTATCATTTCAGTTTTAAAGATAAGAAGTCACGCTAGTGGTTTCCGTGTGTCGAGTCTCAATACTTAATTCCTGGTTCCAGTTTTAGATGAATGGAAAGATAATATAAATGTTATCAGCAACGTGTGCATTTCCCACAATGTCTCACTGTTCCTCTAATGATTTCCAAATCAGCATTTATGTATGTTACATCTACATCCTCCATCCACTTTATTAGATACAATTGTATAACTCCTTATTAATACAAATATATCTCTCGGCTCTAATCAGCCGTGGATGCATGTCAATGTGGTCAAGACAAGCTAGTGAAGTTCAAATTGAGGTTCAGAATGATGGGGGGGGGGTCACATTCAAAGTGACTTTGAATGTGGAATGGCTGTGGGTGCAAGCCAGGCTGAGTGTTTGAGAGATAGTGGATCTATTGGGATTTTTCTTACGTGGCCATCTGTAGAGTTTACCGAGATGGTCATGTGGGTGTCACTTCTCTGGGTGAAAATACCCTGTTGATCCCAGAGGTAAGAGGAGAATGGCTAGACTGCGTCCAGCTGATAGAAAGGGAACAGTAAGTCAAATAAAAACTTGTTACAATCAGCATATGCAGAAGAGCATCTTTTAATGCGTAATACTTCAGAGCAGATGGACTAGAGCAGCAAAAGACCAGCCTGGGTGCCACTCCTGTAAAAATATCCACCCTATCCATTTCTATCAACAAGAGATTTTTTGTTTGTAGTTGATGTAGGAGAGTCGCAGCATGTATGTGGGGTCCAAAAATCTGCAGCAACTCTGTGATGCTGTCATGGGAATATGGATCAAAATCTAAACAGTGTTTCCAGAACCTTGTTGAATCTCCTATGAGGACAGATGTGAAGGAAAGGGGGCTGTCCAACCAATACTGACAAGGTATACCTAATAAAATGGTAGATATGTCTATTAATCAGTGCAACCCTAAAAATATAGAATGTGTGTATACAATAAGTGTAAAAAATTCACAGATTTGATTTGTCTTGATGCATGCTCAATCATCCAAGTAAGTAAATCCCCAAAAGTTGATTCTGTTCATCTAGATGTGGCGTTTTCAGTGGGAGAAACATTTTGTCACTCATCCAAGTGACTTCTTCAGTCCCAGCTGACTGCAGGTTTCCCCAACATTATAAACAGTACATTTGCACAATAACTGAAGCTAGCCCACTGAATGAGCAATGGGCTGTGAGGTCAGTTCCTTGATCATCCATCCATCCATTTGCTTCCACTTATTCTTTAAAGGGTCGCGGGGGGTGCTGGAGCCTATCCCAGCTGTCATAGGGCAAGAGGCAGGGTACATAGAATGCAGAGTCCTGGCCTGAGGAGTTAGCTCTTCTGTTTTGTGCCATCTGCTTTGCCAGAGATTGTTTGGTTTCCCCGATGTATAAATCCTGTCAATCTTCCTGGCACCTAACAGCGTACACTATGTTACTCTGTGTCAGGGGACCCGATCCTTGAGGTGGACCAATTTTTGGCACAGTGTGTTTTGGGGTTTAAAAGCTGCGGAGAGGCCGTGTTTAGAAAAAATGCTTCTCAACTGTTCCAGTCCCCAACTCTCTGTGAATGGTACTCATGGCCATTGATCAATGAGCTTTGATCAGTGGTTGTTGATCAATGGTCATAACAGTTTGCATATCAAGGGACTGATCATTAAAATGCAAATCGACTGACCTCACAGCCTATTGTTCATTCAGTTGGCTAGGTTCAGTTCAGTTATTGTGCAAATGTAGTGTTTATAAGATTGAGGAAACCTGCAGTCAGCTGAGACTGAAGATGTCATTTGGATGAGTGATGAAACATTTCTCCTCCTGAAAACGCTACGTCCAGATGAACAGAATCCTTCGGGTACCTTACTTGATCTTCTAAAATCCACTTTATGTTGCTCCAAAGGCAAAGTCACTGTTAAATTTAAAAGATAATGCAATAAAATATGTCATTTGCTTTATCTAGTTAACTTTTATTAGTTTTGGGGCTATTCAGGCCAGATTCGTTCTTATCTTCAGTCTTTTGATTAAAAAAAAGTAGCAGTAGTTTCACAATATGTTTTCATGTATAACTCATGAAGTGAAACTATATTGTACTATAGTTTCAGTCATTTCACAATAGCTATTTGCTTCATTGCACAGATACTGTGGTAAGTCACAAAAAGAATAACTCACGGGAGAGATTAGAATCTTTTTGGCCAGTGAAGGTGCATTGCACACCTTATCGGTATCATTTTCACCATCCTAGCTATATAAGGTGTAATCTCCACCTGTGACTCGGTTTAGAAAAGGCTGGTCAGAGAAGCTAGGCGGGGTGTTCAGAAAAGAAATCTGAGCCAGGGCGACTTTGAGGGGGGGTAAAGCAGTAGTTAAATAGCTGGTGCTGCACAGTGAAACCAGGGGGAATATGACCCCTCTCAGTGGACCTGATCAGAAACTACCTCTCCATTATGTGGCCTGTACAATTTAGGGCTCAGAAGTTGGGCTTGTTTCAATCCCCCAAACCTAGTATTTACCTGGTTTATACAGATGAGCCCAGCGTGCTTTGGTTCAGGTGGTTTCACTCTGTGGTGAACCTGATCCTTCAGAGTGTTTATTTAAGCAGATTACTTCCTTGATTCAAACCAGTTTTTGCATTTTTCCTGTTGCTTGCAAGTGTCATTAGATATTTGTATATTTCCAGCTCTCTGTTTTGAACTCTGCGCTTTTCATTTTGTCATCTGCAGCTATGAGGCACAGCTGTTGTTTCAGATAGTGAGACAGCGACTTCTGCATAGTTCACCTCTTTTGACATCTGCAAGTTAATGGTAACATTTTCTTCTGATTACTTGCAGGAAAGGGGGAGCTCTGCCTGACGGGGTGTCTGTGGTTGGAGGGAAGCTCATCTTTCAGCGGCCCGTCCGCTTGAGTGACAGTGGGGCCTACGAGTGCAAGGTCACGAACAGTGTGGGAATGGGAAAAACTGAGTATATGCTCAATATAGATGGTAAGTGCAATAAACCTAATTTTGCATAAATTTGCATGGGATTAAATGGAGAAGCTGTTCTGCTGCTGTGAGCTTTGATGATGTTTTTGCAGGTGGAAATTTAGACTCTTTTGCTGAACTCCTTCTGTGTTGGCGTAATCTTAAACATTTGCTGCCCCCTCCTGTTAGATACAAGGCATGAACAGTTGAACTCACTCAAATATTTAAGCAAAATGTAGCTGTGTTGTTGTTTGAATGTATTTATGTGTGCGGGTCATCTATTCGCTTCCTTCTCTCGCCCCAACCGATCGCAGCAGATGGCTACTCCTCCCTCAGCCTGGTTCTGCCGGAAGTTTCTTCCTGTTAAAAGGGAGTTTTTCCTTCCCACTGTTGCCAAAGTGCTTGCTCATAGGGGGTCATATGATTGTTGGGTTTTTCTCTGTATGTATTATTGTAGCGTCTACCTTACAATATAAAGCGCCTTGAGGCAGCTGTTGTTGTGATTTGGCGCTGTATAAATAAAATTGTATTTAATTCATTTTTATGTTCTTTTAGGTCCTAATATGCTGATTATAATTTGTGGTGCCGCCGGAGGTTTAGTCCTCCTCCTGACCATCATCATCCTGGTGGTTCACTGCTATCATCGACGCAGAACGAACAAGCTTAAGATGCAGCTATCTGAAAAAACGTGAGCTGAAGCACATGTTGTTGAAGAAGTCTTTTATTAATAACTTTAACTGGGATTTAAACTGATACTTTTTCTGAACATGTATTTTCCATAAACCTTCTAAATGTATGCTTTTTTTGTTCTTGTGCCCCCCCCCCCCCCCCCCCCGCGGGGAAAATT
>VUQR01007769.1:127952-150852 GCA_015108515.1 Hemichromis elongatus | reverse complement strand
GTCCGAGCCCTGCCAGTGTAGCAGAAATAATGATGGATGATGATGGCAGCAGCAGCCGTTCTTCTCTGGGTGAGTAGCTTAATGTTGTTCGTGTGTAATTTACGTTGAGTAGGCTAACCACGTTATTAGATTATTGCATGTAAACTAGCAAACACCATCGTAGTTACATGCGGCTGTCTTCTTGTTTGATGGCAGATGCTCCCTTCACCCCGGCCAAAAAGGCTAAAATGACCAAAGAAAAATTGGCCAGAGTGATACCATATATGCCCTATAGCTGCAGAAAAGGCTAACATTGTTATCATTTTACAAAAAAACAGCTAATCATGACAGGTTTTAGGACAAAGTTTGTGTTTTCCATTGTTTAAGCACCGGCACCGTTTCAAAAGTACCGCTTTGGCACCGGTATCGGATAAAACCTAAACGATACCCATCCGTACAAAACAAATACAAAAGAAAAACATATTGTGTATTATGTTTAATCAATAAAGATATAAATAAGTATTTTTTGTTGTACCTTATGTAAAACGGTGCTATATTGTTTTAACTTTATTTTTATATTGATTAAAATAAAACATGTGCAACATTTCAGCATCCCTCTATTTCTTCTGCTTCTTTTTAAAGATGGCTTCATCTCTGTACAGCATCCTTGAATGTGTAGGAAAAAGTTGATGAGAAATTTTTTCCACTCCAAAGTGAAACAGTCACGTAATTCAAACATTATGTGGGTCCTCTCCATGCCTAAAGGACAGAAATGTAGATGAAGGAAAACAAAAGACAAAAGTCCATAAAGACAACCCAAAGATGGAGGTAAAATTATCAAAGGCAATCATAAAGACAGGAATTGATTGCACAGAACACAAGCGAAACATAACCATCAAAACAGGAAACAATTCAAACGTCATACACTAAAACAAGGAGACTGACTGGGAAACACTCGGGGAGGCTAGAATAAGGAACGCAATTAAAACAGAAAGCAAAGAACTAATAGAAAACAGGAATATAGAACTGAAAACATGACCAAAACCCGTCTCTGTGATAAAATATCCTCTTTCTAATAAATGTTTTTGGGGTTAAATTCTCTATAAACGCCTCAAAAACACACTCCCATGAGCTTATTATTGTGATTCTTTGACAAGTTGTTTTTAAAGTAGGTAAAACTAATTTCTTATTCACAACGATATTTACGTCTCTGAGAAAAAAACCAGCGAAGACGACTTCATCTTCATCGATACCTCCACCTCCTGTCAGCGGTGATTTTCGCGCTTCTCTGATTGGCGATTCATCACCCGGCTGCTTCGCTTCAATCCCTCTTTCTCTCTCTCTCCTCCAGCACAGAGGCCGCGCAAGATAGGAAATGACCTACATAGCGTGGCGGCTCCCTCGCCTCGGCTGTCGTTTGCATTTCAAGGGGTGATGAATAATTTACACGCACATGCACACACACGCTCGCAATTCCCAGACCTCCCCATCCGAACATTGAACGTACATCCCACCGCAACATGACAGGCCTCAATAACGTTAGATAACTGAATTCAAATATGGATCCGTATGTGTGTGTATGTGTTATGGAGGAGGTGGTAAGCTCTTTGAGGAGGTGTTAGGAGGAGATGTGCGTGCAGGAGAGGGGCTGAGAGCGCTCAGGAACCACAGGTGAAACTTTCTGTCTGGAGTAGGAGCAGAAGACGAAGAAAGAGGGGGCGGCGAGAGAGGTGAAAAGTAAAAAGGAGGAAGAAGAGATGACAGGAGACGAGGGGCAAGGAGGAGAGGAAAGAGTTGGATATGGCAGAGGAGGTAGTCGTGCAGTTCAGATGTTTCTTTACTCATGGCTTGTTGTTTGAAAGACAGAAGTTTGGGGTGTTTGCACTGGTTTAGCTGACGTTGTGGGGTCTATCACCTGTTTGCACATTTTGGGGATGAGGGAACAAAATAAAAGCAACCCTACAATGTAAAGCTAATGTGAGCGAAGATACATTTAAGGCTAACTTGAGCTTATGGTCCAGCAGATATTGTAGTTAATGTGGAGGAAATAAAGGCAATCAACGTAATGTGCTATGAAGTGGTAAAAACATGGCTGAGTGACCTACAGAGAGGACACCAAAGCCTGGTACCCACCCCAAACAAACACTTCATGCCCTCACACTCTTCATTTAAACACAAGGAATTGTTAAACAACGGAAGCGGCAAAAGGAGATCAAAGGTGAGCTTTTCAGGTCTCAGGGGAGTTCACTGAGGGGAAAAGGAGAGTAGTTTATCCTGGTGAGTGATTTCCAAAGTTTCCACAGAGACAAAAGGACACTGATTCAGGGGAATCCACTGAGGACTCCAGCACTGGGAACAAGGAGAAAGGGATTTAAGACAACAACAAAGAGAGCAGCTTAGGGGGCTATCTGGTGGATACTGGAGGCAGACGCTGGTTCTTTTGCGCTGTGGCTGATGAGGTCGTTGATAACAAGTGGAATTCCTAAAGGATCGAAAACTCCAGACTCCATCTGACTGCTGGACTTTGGATTCAAGACTCGATTCAACTTTGTGGAATGGTGGACCGAACCTTCTCGAGGGCTCTTAGGAGTTGTTCACCTAGTTCTAGTAGCAAACTGATCTGGCAGGACACATGTGGGCTACAGTCTGAGAGTACAAGGTTCTAGGTCTGTTGTTATAGGCAACCAGGTCCTTGTATAACTAAAGTGAGTGTGTCCTTGGCTCAAGGTCAAGGGTGTTTTTAGTGGGTCTTTGACTTTGTCATGATCTCATAGCCTACTGAGGGTGAGGAGGCTGTCCATTTTTTGGGAACCCCAGATTCCCCGTTTATGCAGATGATGTCATTCTCTTGGTACCCTTCCGTGCCCACTTTTTAAGTGGGATTTCTTCTGATTGGCTGCCCCTCCTAAACGGGGCTGTGGGGCTTTTGTGCTTACTGCCAGAACTATGCAGCTTAGATGGCCATACTTATCCTCTCTTACTGACATCATACAGAGCCAAGAGTAAAAAAAAAGGACTCGAACTGATCACTTAAAGCGGCCTGAAGCCTGAACCTCTGAGATTATTGTGGATAAACTGACGTCATTATTTGAAACTGGCTTGAGATGTGCATTCGCCATTGTAACAGTGTGAACATATACATGCATGGCATTAAATAAAGAAAGAATAGGTCCCTTTTATTTAAATTTTACACAGAAAAGGTTATGTTAGGGACTATTTTTAGGAGTGGATTAATCCACATTGGAGTCCTTATTGAGTATTTGTGAATTGCATAAGAATAAAGCCCAGTGTGTTTTCACAGATGTGTTTTTGAAGCTCTGGTAGAATAAATGAAAAAAAACATCAGGATTTGCCCACATGTTCATTTTAAAACCTACACAATATCAAGAGTTTCCCTTTGAGTATTGAGAAAATAAAATATGTCCAGCTATAAGGTGTGGGAGTGTCTATAGTGAGACACAGGGGTGTAATGTGGTGCTTTAAATCGCAGGAACAAACATGATTAACCCTCTGGTGGGTATGCAGTGGGTTATATTTAGGTGTAAAGTGTGTTGGGCTTTATTTGAGGGTGCATTGGTGTAATGGGAGGTGAATGGGGGGTATATGAGGTATAATGCTGTAATCAGTTCACTGCAGGAGGAAAACTAGTGGAGCTTATTAGCTTCTGCAGAGACAGAGAGAGAGAGCGCGCATGAGCCCGGCGCTCTCTCACAAGACTACTAATCCTGTGCAGCAAGAGCTTTAGGCTTTCAGATGTATACACACACACACACACACACACGTTGTATTTATATCACTGTGAAGACCTTCACCTGATAGAGACACACTGACAGTGTCCAATAAACCTAATTATACCTCAGCATTTTTCCTGATAACAGTTTATCAAATGCTAACATTACACTGATATGAAATCAGCGATAGCAAGAGCCTTCAGAGGATTATCAGCCGAATCTGCAGCTTTACGGTGACTTTCAACGCACTGTTTGGCTGCCGGGGCCCTCAGCCTTACCGTTTTGGTTCACTGCTCTCAGAGCATCATTTCTGGCTGCAGCAGAAGCTTTGGTTGCTCCGAACAAACACGGCAACAAACAACAAAGCCTCCGAGTTGCGGGAGGTGGGCTGCATTCACAATGAGGATTTATTTATTAATTTTCACACAGAGTTCAGCTTCCGGTTTCTCAGACCAGAATTAAATATCTGATTGTCCACTTCCTTTTAAATTAACCTTTAAAGACTTCACAGTTAATTAATCCCGACTGTGTCTGTAGAACTCTTTATGTGCACTGCATTGGATATATGAAGGTTAAAAGATTTCTAGATATAGTTTATTGGACAGCCTTTATTTCAACAGTATTTATACACCAGTAAGTGAGTTATATCTTAAATACACAGTAAAATATTCATATTACAATATTACAATATTGAAAACCTCCTCATAGGATGGATTTGTATCTGCAAATCTAGATATGGTTTGTCAGTGAATCCATTCTGTGAACATCTATCCTGGTCTGTTAGGGAGAAGCCACGAGAAAATAAATAAAATAAAAAACAGGAACACACTGCAGTGATCAGTAAAAAAAAAAAAATCAAATAAATAAAATCTGGTGCTCCTCTTTCCAACATCTAGGGCTTCCACTCTTCAGGAAACAGGAAGCAGGTAGGGAATATCTTCACAGATCCCTCACACCCTGCCTGCACGCAGCCTTTTACAACCCCTCCTCTCCAGCAGGCGGTACAGTCAACACATTCTCACTCACAGCTCGTCAGATGGTGACGTTTGGTCAGAAGCCCACTCTCCTCACGCAGGAGTTACCCCCCCCTTTGTTATCACTGATCTCAAAAGTGAGCACCAACAAAAACCTGCCAAAGGCCACATCAGGAGAACTGTGCTGAGAACAATGCCACCGTCCCGGGTTCTTTTATTGTGTTTGTTGACTTTTGGTTTCTGTTCTGATTTAATTAAAATTGTTTGTTGTGTTTCTACATTCAGGTTTTTCTTGCCTTTGCCTCTCATTTCTCTATGTCGCCTTCCATATTATAACTTCCAGTTTTATTTTGATATTTTCTTTGCTTTTCCTGTCTCCTGTATGCTCCTGTTATTCATTTCGAGCACATCCACCCGATGCTGTTTGGACCACTAAAGCTGATTCTGTTCATTTTAGTGAGCATTTGAGGCTTCTGGTCATGTTTCAGCTCTATCTGAGTGGTTAGCGGTTTATTCACAGAAGCATTTCCCTGCTAAAATTCTCACATGGTTTCATTTCTATAACAATTTGAAAAGATGAATAATTAATAGTATTTCACAAAGAGATATAGCTAGGATAAGAGAGACTTGGAAAAATGAAAATGTTTCTTTTTTTTTTTTATTAACCGTTAACACCGCAGATTCATATTGTGACGTGCTGTAGGGGAATGCATTTGCAGATAGTCTAATCTTAAGCAGTGAAAAGTGATGCCTGTCACAAATTGGTGGCAGTTTCTCAGCTGCAGAATGAATGCTTACATTTTAACATTGTATTTTTCAGGTAGCACTTTGACTTTAGTTAAAGTGCATAATTGTTCAGGCTGTTGGTGGATTCTGTTGTAACAATGTCACCTTGATTTCAGCAGTTAAGGTTTTCATTACTGATGCAAATGATAAACAAAACTGAGGAAACGGGCATCAAGATGCAGTGAATCACTACATATGATTAAACTCAGTAAATAAAGTGCAATTATACAAGGCATGAAATTAATGATCGGGCGCACGGATCGATACGGCTAATCAATAAATGACACGTGTAACCACACGGATGTGAAATATTAAAGTTTAAGAGTCACCTCACTTCCTCTCCTGCCTTCCTCAGAGGCTGTGCTGCAGCTTTCTGGCTCTGCGTCTGGAAAGATGCAGCAGGGCAAAGTGCAGCGCTCGCCGCCCATACGTGCAGCTGGGGGAGCGCTCGTCGGCAGCCATCTTTATGTTCTTATCTTCCTCCCATACGCCCCCCCGCAGGCCAGGCTCAGCCCTGCTGTAATTGACTTTCTCCCACTGAGCCCAGTGGAGGCTTCAGGCTGCAGAGCTGCACTGAAAAACCTATTACACACTGCTGCACACCTACACACTGCAGACCTATAGAGAGGGAGAGAAGGGAGGGAGTGTGTGCCTGAATTCATCCAGAGGAGTCGACAGCGTGTGTCTTGGTACAGATCCAAACAGGTAGGAACGACAGAAATCTGATTAACCAGCTTAGATCAGTGTGAGGATGATGGATCTGTGTGTGTGTGTGTGTGAGTGTGTGTGCTTTCAGACAAACCCAATCTGCAGAGGTCTGAAACTTGCTCAAGTTTGTGTGATCTATCAGAGTAAAAATCCTGTCTGCTTTTATTGTCAGAGTTATGTGAAGAGAAAGTGCACTGCAGCCGATACCAGAGGACAAGGTCACCTTCTTCTGTTTTACTGTAAATTTTTATATTATCGATTCAGACAGTATTCAGACGCCGTAACTTTTTGCACTTTGTGTTTGTGTTAGAGACTTCATTTACAATTCATAAAGATCAAGTGAAAGTATTACAAACAAAAATATGAAATGTTTTATATTTACATCAGCACCTCGCTCGAGTGCATGATAGAAGCCCCTTTGGCAGCAGCTCTAAACGCTGCCAACGCAGCTATTATAATGTCGCCGGACATTTGCCCCCTTAAGTGTCACCTTCTCACACGCCTTGGGACTGTTTCCACCCCAACTGCTATATTTAGGGCGTTTTCACACCTGCAGTGTTCAGCTGGTCAAACTGTGAAACACGTTTGTTTTCGCAATTTGACCAAATCCACTAACTTCAGAGACTTTGGGCTGGTCTCAGTCCAGTTCCAAATGGACTCCAGTGTGGTTTGTTTGTGAACTGGGTGTCAAACTAGAAGCCTGGGGACCAAAATCGGCTTTGCAAAGACTCCAATCTCCCTGCTGAGCTTTGGAAAATCTAAAGGACGGCATAGATTTTGAACTTTTAACGGATTTAAACTTTTGAACCTTTCCCTGCCGATAAAGACCAGTTTTCCTCTGGCCCACTTAAGATCAAAGTGGGCTGCATGTGGGCCATGACCTAAAACGAGTTTTACATCCCTGGTTTATGGCCTGGACGTGATCGGACCGACCCAACTACTAGGTGTACGTTTTAGGTGTGAGCCAAACACCTTCCTGTAGCCACATATGCTTTGCATTCTGGGACGTGATGGGACATCATTGATGTGCAAAGGTCACTATTAACCTATTGTCTTCATGTTCTCCAATAATCAAGAACACAGACACTTCTTCCTGCATTTACTTCTGTTTCCTCCGGGCTCAGACACACCTGGCCAATGAGTGGACTCAACATTCTCAGGTGGTTTGAGTTCACCTGGATTTTGCTCTGCGTGTAAAGAAAACAAACCAGAAGAATAAAAACGACAAGTTCACAAACTGGCCAGCTGATTTGGACCAGAGTAAACAGATTATAGGTGTGAAAGTGCCTTTAGACAATTATTCTGCCTGCGTGGTGCGCAAGAAATGTGTTGGTGTATTAGCACATTACAGTAGAGCTTGTAGGCTTGAATTTCAGGTGCACTAGCACCTGGTGAGCTGCTTTTGGGTTCACAAATTGTGGAATCTTCTCCTGAAAACCTGCAGTTTGGTCTCCCATTTGTAGCCGAGGCAGAAAAGTTGGATCAGTTTAACTTTGAAAGTCAATGTTTACAATGTGTGCAAGTTCTTTTTTTTTTTATTATTATCAAGTACCATCATTTACACAGTTAACACTGTCACGCTGTCAGTGGGGCTTGTAGCTTGTAATTAGGATCATAAACTCATCAGGAAAGTTGTTGCTGAGGTCATAGGTCAAGGAAACAGAAGTATTATTTTCCAATAGGCTTCTATAAAACTGGACAATTAGAGGAGTCGCCACCTGCTGACCGTTAGAGAGCATTCTTGTTTCTGCTAATGCACTGGTTCACTTTTCAGAAGCAGACGATTTGTCCAGCTTTTAGATAAAGTCCAAGGTCTTGACAATTTGGAGAGTGTTTCACTCTAAATAGCGTTTTTTTTTTTTCTTCCTCCAACAACATGAAAAAGTTTGTGAATAGAGAAAGGCGTCTGAAATCTTTCAGGATTCACTTTAAGAGCTGGTATAAAAATAACAGTTGGTAGTCAAATAAAAGCAAAAATCAATAAAAAAAAAAAGCAATATAAAAAACGGGACCCTCACTCACTCTGCTGTATTTACACTGAGTTTCTTTTTAAACAGAAATATTTTTCGAGCTCTGCTTATTTCAAGTTGTTTCTTCTTTGCCTAAAGTCAACAAAACACAACTTTTTTTCTTTTTTTTTTTTTAAATTAAAAATGTGCAGACCAGTAAAAGCTTGTCTGTGGGCATGAAGGTTAGAGGGAACATAAATATTCTGTAAGTGTTCATAATGAGGAATATTTCACAGCCAGACATTATGTTGCATAACCCTGATTATGTGAAAGCAGCTGGCATCGAGGTCATTCTTGAGACTATTAGAGGAAGAGAAGAACTCGAAAAAGGACTTCGAGGGAAACTTTTTTTGGGTTTCAGCACTTCAATAAAGAAAATTCCAAGGTTTAGTCAATATATTGAGTTAAATCCAGAATTTGTAAATGGAAAAGCTTTTTGGTGGAGGAATTCCTCCGGTGGAGCGAATTAAACCCCTGTTGGGTAACTTTTTTGGATGGCTTCATTCTTGCATATTTCATTGTGAAAATGGAGGAGTCGATGGTCACGCAGCTTTTTTGTCTTCCTGCTGGATTTTTGCAGCCTCTCCTTCATCTCTAGTGTCAGACATTCTAATGAAGACTTTCAGTTTACAGTCGCTCTCGGCTGCTTTGTCTCAACTCTCCAAACAATGTGTGAAATCCTTCACAGTTTGTTACTTGCGCACAAAACAAAGACCCTTTTCTCATTGTCAGTTATTTGCAAATGTTTAAGCACATTTGGGCAAATAACTAAGGACAACTGTCTGCGCTGTTAACAAATATTGTTGGGATGTCTTTGTGAGAATAAGAGCGCATGTCTCCTAAAGGCAGTGCCTGGTCACTTTATTAGGTACTCTGCTCAGCTGTTTAGCTGCTTGTTAATGCACATATTTATCAGCCAGGCACATGGCAGCAGCTCAGCTCACTCGGACACGTAGACATGCTCATGACGACCTGCTCAACTTCAAACCCTGCATAAGAATTGGGAAGAAAGAGATGAAGACTTTGAATGTGGCGTGGTTGTTTGCGCCAGATGGGCCCAGATCAGTCTGAGTATTTTAGAAACTGCCGATCTCCTCACACGATCATCTCCAGAGCAGAGAAAATGTCCAATGAGCTGGGCAAAAGTCCTCTGGCGCTATTGATGTCAGAGGTTAAAGGAGAAGGGGCAGACTGCTTCGTTTAAATGAGACAGCCTAGCTGAGTTTTGTTGCTGACCACATCCATCATTTTGTGGCTGCAGTGTACACACTTTCTGATCTGAGCATGTGACGTTTCCATCACCTTGTTGAATCTGAGCCAAGAAGAATTAAACCTGATCTAAGGGGGTCCAACCCACTGCTATCAAGGTGCACCTAATGAAGTGGCCAGCCATGTTTTGGAGGAGTGATTTCTTGCCTAAGTCGTCGACAGCAGAATAGTTCATCTAATTGTCATAACCTGCCCTCAGAGCCCAGAGTTTCAATGCATTTACAGACTTGTACCCACAGCAACAAGTGAACCTGGAGACATTGTCAGAGATAAACACGATGCTATGGAAGGTTAGATCCATGGATAACCTCGGAATGCACGAAGCAGAGCTGGAAAACTTTTGTTTAAACATTTTCTAAAAACATTAGCATCAGTGTTTGATTAAAGTTTTGGAGCGGCGGGTTTTTATTTTGTTCCCAAAGCGATTTTCTAACAGCAGGATGATATTCTCTGAAAGCTGTCTACCAATATTTGATGATAGCCTTCTTTAAATATTTAACAATGGCATTGTGTATCAATGCTAAGAAGCCACAGCTATCAGCGCTGTCAGTTTTGGGGGCGAAGGCTGAGATGGAGCTCCCGATGTGTGTTCCCGCTGAAGCTGTCGGTGTTGCATTAGGACTCCAGAGGGAAACTTTTCTTTTCTAAGAAAACTTTGCATAGAGAAAAGAAGGTTAATCACTCTTATGAGAATCTAAGCTGATTTGAGGGTTTTACAGGAGCAGATGATACATCTCTGGGTCATAAAAGAGCCCAAACAATTTTTCCCGGCGATGTGGAGAAGGTTTCGAGACACCACTTACAGCACTTTCAGTTTGTCTCCACTTTTACAATAATTTAATTTCAGTCTTTTAAAGCCTTTCATATGTCCTTTCATGGAGCCCTGTGTTTCTTTTTTTATGTAAAGATTTAAAATAAAGGAGCTGAATGTGCTGCTCTGCAGAGGCGCTGCGCTCTCTCGATGAGCTGCTTGAACAGAAGCGCTGCCCTGATGGTTTTTGCAGCTAAAGTTTTGAACTAAATAGAAACCTGACCTCCATAATACATGAGAGATGTCAAGAAACATTACAGATTATAAAATAAAACTCAATACAAATAGAAAAGTTAAAGCTAACCTTATGCAAATTTCAGAATTGTTCTGATATGAATCGTAGCAGTCGCTGCCATGCTGCCATTAAATAGAGTTTCTTTAAAGCAGCTGCTTTAGTTCCAATCAATTACACAACAGCTTAGATTTGAATTATATGACTTAATAACTATAAATGTTCAAATCTAATTTAAAAGATAAAGTCCCAAAGATCACACAGATTAACAAACGAGAACCTCATCGTCTACAACAAGCCAACATTAAGGACTCCACCTGCTCTATGATGAGGACAAATCTGCCACGAAAAACCTTTTCTTCTGCCGGCTGCTGCTTTCATCTCAGTGGGCTATGTTCCTGCGTCTCTATGTTCCTTACCTTACATGTGTAAAAAGACATTTTTGGCAGCCACACTGTGTTGATTTTATAACTTTAATCAGAGGCTGTAAGAAATTCCACATTACTGCCCACAGCAGAGTTTGAATATCGCTGGATCTCGTTCCAGGATCCGTGCTGGAACTACAGTAATGTGTGTGTTTGCACTGGACTGTTGTAATGGGCCTAGAAGTGAATCTTTATGTTTACCGAGGGAGCTATGTTCTAACCCTCATCGTGAACTCGGGCGGAAGAATGAGGTTTCCTCTGTGGGGTGGCTGAGTTTAGAGACTCTGTGACATTTGGAGGGAGCTTGGGGTAGAGATGCTGCTTCCTAGCATCCAGCCGAGGTGGTTGTAGTTTCTGATTGGGGTTCCACTTCAGTGTCTTATTTTGGGAATCTTTCAGGAGAAGCCCAAGTGGAAAGAGACCACCCAACAGACCCAGAACTCCCATTTTACAGTGAAATAACAGAAAATCTAAGGTCCTGGCATTCATATCTATGTGCAGTGGCACTTACTAAGCACAGCCTGAGGGCCCCCTGCCAGGGTCCAAGCTCCCATGATCCTAATCTAATCAAACATGCATGAAATACACTTGGAATACACCAGAACGTGTCTATCCATTTGTATGGCTCATAGAAGCTTTTGGCAACATCCTCGTGCCGGTTAGCACATGACACCCTTAGAGGTAGTGTACCCATTCTCCATCAGCCCATAGGGACCTAACACAATATTCAGCAGGTGGTTTTCAGGTTTTGGCTTTAACAGAATCCATCCATTTTCCTAAATGAGCTTTCTAAGGCTGATTTCTAATTACATATTATTATAGGGGCGCTCCACCGAAGTAGTTTTGCTAGTTTTGATTATTTACATAAACCTGGGTCTGGGCAGTTGATCTTATGTCCAACTCAAGCTCTCAACTGCTGGGTGGGCAACGGGGATGTGGATGCTCAGAGGAAACATATGGAGAGAAACTAAACAGAATTATCCACTGATGAAAAGTTGTAGCGGGTAGGGTTTGGCGTTTGAAATGGGACTTGAAAAGTTTGCTTTAGGCTAGCTTTCTTGTGATTGGCTGCCTCTCATAAACAGAAGGTTTGTGAGATTAGGAGGTGGGTGGGGCTTCAGTGCTCACATATGATCATAACATATTGTCTCTCACTGACATCGCATAGATCTAATTAAAGAAAAATAAAAACTGCTTCTGGCTCAAAGGAATTATTTGTACAAACGTAATCTCTGATCTCATGTTTAATATCAGCATCCATCGTTGTAGCAATAAAAAGCATAAATTAATTATTTTAAACTGCTTCTCTACCAATTAGAATTTGGCAGCAAATGGGGAGAAGAGGAGGCAGTACTGAGGGGACATGGAGGTTATGATGTAGGGCAGCTGCCCTGTCAGTGCCCATATGTGGAGAGCCGGTGGAGAAGTAAAAATTTGGCAAACAGTAGATTTGTGCAAACAGCAGATTTCTGCAGTAATAACTGACCGATGCGACAAAACGAGTTCAGCAAACACTGAAATTCTGCAGCCACATAAACTGTTGACTCCAGTAACTTCATAAGTCACAAACCATGGCAACAACAGCCGTATCCCAGTCGTGTCCAGGCACTCCTTAGTTTCCCCTGGAAACAGCTGTCTTATTTTCTCCTCTGCGCAGGATTTTTAGTAAATGCCACGCAGGTGAAAAGATGTTTTTCTTTCTGGTTTGCCACTGTTGTTACTTTGTGTTCTCTCATAAATTGCAGTTCTTGGAGATTTCAAGGCCACTGTAAGTTTTAATACTTAGTCAAACTGACACCTTTAACAAGCATCGCAGGAACTGTTTCTCAAGTTTCCAGACCTAAACCTTGAATCCAAAACTGAACTCTCTAAAAGAAGTCAAGGTAGAGAGCGCTGAGGAAGCAGAGACAGACACTGAGAGAGAGAGAGAGAGAGAGAGAGAGGCAGAGAGAGACCTGTGTGTTTCTTTTCTCAGGCTCAATGTTTTATTGAAAGGAGAGTCTAACTAGGTCATCCTGTTCAAACTAAGCTCTCTCTTCCAGCCTCTCTCTCTCCATCTCCGTCCTCAGTTCACTCTGGTCCGCTGTCAGAGCAGAGACACGAGAGAGGGAAGAAGAAGGGATCACAGAGATGTGCAAGAGGACACGCAGTGATGGAGAGAAATACAACGATTCGGTTAAAAGACAAAGAGGCGGATCAGGGGAAAGGTGGAGAAAGGACAGAGCGGCGATGGATCGAAGTGAAAGTTTAAAAAAATGGGAGGGAAGTTTAAAGGTGTGGGGGAATAAAAAGATGAGGATAAAATAAAGAGAGATTTTAAAACTAAAGAACAAAGGTGGAACGGTGTGGTACGTACTGCTTCCAGGAAACAGCCCCAGCCTCGTGTCTACCACTGAGCAAGCTTCTCCCTCCTTTTGATGTGCTTGGAGGCGACGAGAGCAAACAGCCCAAAAAGACATCAACGAGATGTTTTTGGTGTCTTAAACTTCATAAAAAAGGTCATCAGTTAATGGGGCCTTTGTACTAATATGCCAGCATGCATTTAAGGTTTATAAACTCTAATCCTGCTTCTGCATTTGATTTTTTTTTAGCTTTTTTTTGACTTGGAGCTAGGGAGGGAGCGAAACAGCTAAAACGATTCTTCGCAGCTAACATATGATTTTTGTCTTCACAAATACAGCATTGATTATTTTGCCAATTTTAAATAAAGCAATGTCCTTCTGTTCCTTTTGCAGAGGTTAGTTTTACAGTAAAATCCAGTGCTTTTCCTAATCCGTGGAATTGTTTAATTTATAAATTCAAACCTATAAAACAAATATGGAAGTCAGAAATTCACAAATTAAAAATTAAGTTATATTTTTATACCGAACAGAAAGTCGGGGTCTCTGTGTCAGTCAGGATGCCCCTTTTCCTGCTCTACTGAGAAGGATCTAATGAGCATGCTCAGTGTGCCAGAAAGACCTGTGAAACGTTCAGGTACATCTCGGAGGAGGCTCTGAATTTATTTTCTGAACTTTAGTGTAATGAATGATCCTTCAATAGATCCTTAAAATTAGTGTTTAATGAGGCTGTCGCAGTGAGTTTGTATCAAATCTGTTTCCATGAGAGGTAACTTATGTGTCTGCAATGCGTTTATTTCTACTTTTACTTCTGAGACGTGATGAAAATGAGTTGTCAGTGATTTGATTTGAGTGCAGTAGTTTTTTTTTTATAAGATAAGAGATTTAATGGATTTGAAATAATGCAGGTAAGTAGAGGATGTATGTAGGATTCAAACTGGTACTCTGGTGCTGGCAGTGAAATGTCCCCTCCAGATGTGGCCTTGACTGCCTTTAAAAAAAATAAAAATGTACATATCAGTGTGTTCACGGACACGTTGTTGTTGTTTTTACATATGAGACCACTCTGATGAAAATTGTGTCCAGAAACACATTTTAATAAAATAAAAGTTATGAATATTTTACAAACTGTTGCCAAAGTACAGAAGAAAGTACGTTAAATATTAAATCCTCCTGTCAGCAGATTTGTCTCTTGCTATTTCCCGCTTATTTTCCAGCAAGCATAAAACACCTGTGCTGTAGAATATCCAGAAACCACATATCCAGAAGTTTTAATGCAAGCCTACTCAACTTTGTGCTTACATAAATGCATTTAGACTCTTCTCAGTCATATATATTCATTCATATAGAGAGGTGCCTTAAAAAATTTAAATCACTAGACGTCTTCAGCAGGAACATGATGAGCAACAGCTGTAAAAAAGTGGTGCTCCTCCCAAGCCAGCCCAGCATGCCATGTCAGGTGTGGATAATTAGCGACTAAGGAGTTAAGCCCATGCAGCAACCACAGACTCTTGGAACATCCTACAGTATGAACTTCAGCTATAGGTCATTTATTTTAGCAGCTTCTAAAATGACACTTGTCGAGCGACGCGTGCCTTTCGCCTCTTCGATTGACCAGGGAAGCACTTCCATTGGACGGTGTGAGCGCTCATCCTCTGGAAAAGCTGCAACACATCTGTACCAAACAAAAGCTGGAGGATGAGAAAAGGACATTTTCACAGTGTGACACCCCAAAAGTTGCATTAATGAACATTTTACTCTCAAAATAAAACTGCAGTGTGAGTAGTAGCCTACTCCAGCTACTAATGAACAGAGTCTAACCTCTTTGTTCACACAGAGCTGAACAAAGGGAATTACACACTGACACATCTCAACGCCTGTGGAGAGACTTTTGTCTGTGTGTGCGTGTGTGTGTGCATGTGTGTGTGTGTCTACAGGGTGAAAAAACAACACACACACACACACACACACACTCTCAGAGTCTACAGGCTTGAAATTAATTCAGAAAAAAAGCGAGTGAGAAGGAGGGATGAGGAGGTGGAGTGGTGGTGGGGAATGCATCGCTATCCTTGGAGCCTGCACGCGCGCGCGCACACATCATCGGGAGCGTCGCTGGGCTTGCGTGCGCGTTCATGAGAAAGAAAAGAGGATCAGGAAGAAGGTGAGAAAGAGAGAGAGAGAGAGAGGGGGGTAAAGGCGCCGTCTTCTTCTTCGCTCTCTGCTGCAGTGTCTGATTCTCCCTCCACCATCTTCATCAACATCATCATCCTCTCCTCCCTCCTCTCTGTCTGTCTGGCCCCCCTTCTCCTCCTCCCCCCTCCTCCTCTTCCACCCCCTCCTCCTCCTCCTCCTGTGAAGGCATGGCCAGATATCACAGCGACAAAAGAGAGAGACAGCGGTAGAGAGACCTTTAGAGAGAAGGAGAGAGAGAGAGTGAGAGTGAGGGAAGAAGGCTGCAGACTTTCAGACCTGAGAGGAAGAGGAGAGGAGAAAGAAGAGATAGAGGAGTCTCCATCTTCGCCATTTCAGTATGTTTTCCTTCTCTGAGGTTTCTCTCGTTCTCGCTCTTTCTGCGGCTCGGGCCACGTTGAGCACATTGCTGTAATTTTCCTACAGTGTCACGTTCGCGTTGTTTCACAGCTCAGTTGTGTTGACAGTCCTCTTGTTATTCCCGTAAGAGCGCGAGGCTGTGGAGTGTGTCTGTGGCGCTCTCCGCGCACCGTGCGGGGACATTGTCTCGCTGTGGCACCTGTGTAATCTCCCCGTAGTGAGTCAGTCATGCTTCTGTTGTTCCCATGCTATTTTGCACATGTTTGTCATGTTGTGCGCTGTTTCTATGGTGCCGTGGCGCTTTTGCCTCACTGTGCCTTTTGTCACGCGTTGTACTGACTTTAATATTCCTGTGATATTCCCATCGCAGCGCCACAGTGAGCCGTTTGAGCCGCTCGGTCCGTGGTGACCTTATGCCACCTCTTTGATTATGTTTATGCTCGTGTGTCATTATCGTGCTCGTTTATGATTTCACTCTGACTGCTTAGAGGTGTGAGTGAACAGACCCGGGGCTCCGTAACATCCCCGTAACATTTATGTAATGTTCCTACCGGGTGCCATGAAGCCTGTATTGTTCTGTATGGGGAGTGTGTAGGATACCTCTGTAGGATATGATAATCCGGGCTGAGACCACTGTGTGTAATGCTGTTTATTCCTACCGGGAGTCCAAGTGATCCGGTCATTTTCCTGTAGTGATTCATGCAGAGCTGAAGTGAAGTCTGCGTTGACCTTTTGGCACCTTTAACGTGTCTATTTTCAATTTGACATGTTTGAACAAGCTGCTTTTCCTTGCACGGGGTCATGCTCCATAAAATTTAGGTAAATTGCTTAAATCCTTAAGAGATTATTGACTTCTACAGTAGAAATTAAAAATAGTAAATTATAATAAATGTGTATTTTGAATCCTTATGATAGTAACTTCGTGCTGCTTCTGTTGGAGTACATTTTAGTTGTTAACTCTTAGCAGCAGGAGTGCAAAAATGCAAAAAACGTCAAAATACATGCTAAAATTAACTCATTTCGGGTACGTGACAGCATCACATGAAACCTGGATTACTTTTAGACTTTATCATGCAACCCAACCATCAGTGGATTATATAGGAAAATCTGCCCTGGCTTATCTTCGCTCTGCTAGCTGTGCAGGATCCTATGCTGAGCTTATTGTACATATTCATGTCAAACCCAGTGTGCAAATTAAAGTTGCTTAATTTTGAAAAAAGTGTTAGTACAGCCGTGGGAAATTACATCGCTGAAACTCTTGAATAAGAACCACCTGATTTTCCTGCAGGGGGAAATTTTGGGGGGATTGGAAGCTCGGAAGCAAAATCAGGGCATGCGTCTTTAACATTTATGACTCGTGTCTTCACTCAGATGTTACCTCTTTTTTTTTCTAACATAAAGTTTCAGGAACTTTCCCAGAATAAAGGTTCCCTCAGTGCGTTTCCACAGAAAGGTCAAATCTGCAGGAATATAAAGCAAATTAGCCTGCTGACGTATCAAAGGCCTCTAATTCTTTGCAAATCTGGCCAGCAAAGCCAGCTCGTCATTGGTCGTGAAACCTCCCGTGTTTCCTGATCATCGTCTGCTACAAACTACAAATAACAAAGAAACGGTATGCAGTTAAAAGTTTTCAAAAAAAAAAAAAATGAGGTGAATAAAATTGCCGTTAAAGGCGCTCACACAATCAGTTCATCCTGACAGGTACAGTCCACGTTTATGTTTCCCCTATGACCAATTACTGCATCCCAAAGTAACCACGTGTTTCTTCTTAAGGTCCTCAAAAGGCACATAGAGGTTCTCAAGCAACAATATTTGTGCAGCTGTTTGGTGAAATAGAAAAAAAGAAGTATCATAATATAAAATATTCATTTTATTTTTTCATTAAAATGAATATATATCCTTACAAGCTTCATTCTTTTTCATCTTGCATGTCAGCAGCAGAGCTTTGCACACAAGAAGGTCTCGGGCTTTGAATCTTCTGGAGGTCTTTGTGGTTCTAAATTGGCCAAAGATGTTTAAAAGATAAAGATTTGTGAGGTGAGCAAGACTAGAAAAATCCCTGACAAATGTCATTTCCACATGTATGAATGAATAATAGAAATAAACGTGTAAGAGCCTCTGGGCCCAATTCTTCCTTTTTCAAAGGGTCGGTTTCTGTGCCGTCACATTAACGTGCAGAGGTTCAACACCGGCCTCTGTAGGGAACCAACCCTGAGGGTGCAAATAAATACCCCCGTGTCCAGGGTGCAAGGGCGGTCGTTAATTAGGAAGGTCACGAGAAGGTTTTGTTGCTGTCACGAGCATCCAATCAGAATGCGTTTCATTAATAAGCTATTAGATTATTATCCAGTGAACAAAGGTTTATTATCTGACTTAAAGTTAGCGTGACAAGGATGCACATTGATTGGTAAATTGGAACCGCCGACGGTGTGAAGGTGAAAAAAAGTGAGTGCTGCCCTCGAACAAGGTGTGACAGGTGAATTCAATCAGGAAATGAGCAGGTGACAAAGGAACAGGAGAGTGAGTCAGTGATGAGGAAAGGATGCAATGTCAGGAAACTAAAGAAACATTAAAGCGTTTACTTAATTAGATAAATATAATACGGAATTTCATTTACCAGATTATGTTTGTTTGTTCTTCTTCTGTAGTTTTTTCTTTTTGTTCTTATTTGACTCTCATAGTTGGGGGTGAAAAGCTAAAGAAACTCGAAATCTTCCCTGCAGCAGCACCTTAAAAGCTACTGCCTCTGTGTTGTTGTAAGTACTAGGGAATCGTTTTGGGGGTTAAAACAATCTCACTGGATTTAGACCCTGGCTTCAGGTGGACTTGACCCTTGAAACTGGATATGTGGCCTGCTGTCTGGACTTACAGTATAGTCGGAGTCAGGGACAGCGTTCAAGCTTTTCCATGAATGAGTTCTGGTTTAATGCAGGATTTCTTTACACTGTCTGAGGCGTCCACTGGTGAATACAAAAGAGAGCTGCGGAGGTCAAAGGCAGGCCGTCCTAGCGTAGGATGAGCGTTTGCATACATATTCTTTATATATAAAACACATTTTATTCCTTGTGTTTGCTTGGTTCCATTTAAGGAAGAAACTCGTAGTTTTGCTCGGATAGCAAAGCGTCGAGACCGTAATCTGGATCAGGCGTGAGGATTTCGGTCCAGTTTCCAGTGGCTTTACTCCTAAACACGTATTAAAAAAGAGAGACTCTCAGATGCTTCTACAGATGACGAAAGATTTTATGAATTTTATGCGAATGCGCTCTGCAAAGTAATGAAGTATTGTAGCTCAGGTGTTGGTTAAAGAGGTTTCTATTGTGCTTTAAAGTGAATCACTGGCCGCGTTAGCATCTGTTCCTGTGCTAAGTCCACCACGTGAAGTGCTTTTTCTCCACTAACAGGTCTTAAATGGATTTAGGTTATAAAGCCCTCCAACAGCAAGTCGCCACACTATTCCCCACAGTTTGTTACGGTGCAGCTGTTTATGTCCCATGTGAGGGAAACTCCACCTACTTGTGAATTACGCGTCATTGGATTTTCTTTAAAAATGTCTTCGTTTTTCCTGATTTTGTAGCCTTTTTAATGAATTTTTTGATTTTGTGCTTGAAGAGTTCTTTGATTCTTGTTGCAGATGCTAAAAGTCGATAGTTTTCTAAAACTTGCTGCTGTCCTACCTGCTAATTAAGAGCGCGAGGATGTGTAGAGCGAAAGGCCCAAAACTTTACTGACTTTTATGCCTATATATGTCTGTATGTTCACCTTTTGTCATCATTACGGGGTGATCGCAGTGTTCTTGAGCGAGCTTTGATCTTTGACCACGTCTCTGTTGTTTGTCGTTTAGCTGTTGTCAGAGGGAGCGAAGTGGACTTTAGTTCAGTGGTGTCAAACTCGTGCACCGAACCAGACGGGAAATTTTTCTGTGAAAAGGTTTGGGGGATCACGCTTCTCGTGGATCCCAGCGTGCGGTTTTGCATGAACAGTCTTCTCTGCTGCGATGAAGGATGAGAGGAGACCTGACGAAATATAATCTTCCTGTCGGACCGGGTGTTGTGGCTCTGCATGAACCGTAGGAGATTTCTCTCCTGGCTGTTTTGCTGTGTAAACAAAGACACCAGGTGAACTCAGTTGAGAAGTAATGAAAGAAAAACTCCTTTATTTCCTGTCGGCTCTCTGCAGAGTCTGAGTCAGAGACAGGCCAGAGCCCGGTGATCGTTCATAACTGCAGAGGAAAATAAACCTGCCTCATCTCCGCAGCCCAGCACCACCTGTGTGTGACGGAGGATATTAAACACGGGTTCAGCTTACACTTGACCAGTCATAGCAGACTGCTGGTCAAAGATAAATTCTCCATTCACACCTGCGGGTCTCTTCACATCACAGATAAAATCATACCTGCTGCTGCTCTCCGTGCTCAACGAGCTGTTGTGTTTCAATTTGCAGCATTCGGGAAAGTTCAGCTCGGTTTCTTTACAGCCGGGATGAGGATGTCACTCTGCAGACCGGGCTGTCATTCACATTTGTTATGCTGAGGTTCTACTCAACAACTGTCTTGCAAATCAGTGGTTGAATGCAGATTTACGGCGGTAAGGTGGGGGAGGTTGGAGGAATTTTGATTTTTGCAAACTAGTTTACAATGTAGCGGTTTACACATTCGCATGACACATGAAAGATCTCCGGTTCAAGTCTTGGAGGAGACAAAAATGCCTGGGAGGGTTGTTTTGGTAAAAATCTGCCAAATCAAATATGTGGGTCCATCTGCTGTGGGAACCCCTTGTGAATAAGGGAGCAGCCAGAAGAAGTTTTAAATGATAGTTTGCAACATGAGAAAGTTTGGAACATTTCACCTAACAAACCCAAGACATACTGGTTACGCAGGCATGAAAGAGCCCGTCATTTAAGGAACAAATCATAATACTGCTGCAAACTGATAATAGATATTTATCACAACCAAGGGGAAACTTCCTGTGTAGAAGTACCAAAAGCTGCAGTTCCTCTAACGGCCACTCGCAAGCTTCCCCCGAAAAACAGTTTGGAGCTCCTCCTAGTTCCTGGTTCTTGACAGCTGTAACGCCTCAGTTCATACATTTGCATTTAATTTGTTAAGGCTTCATTTAGGGGTGTGGCTGCTGTAGCTGATTGGTGTATGGGCCTCGCTTCCACTAATTTAAGTAAGTGCACTGCCGTGCAGCTAATTGTAGTTTTAGCCGTTGCAAGTGAAATCCTGTATTTATTTAGTCTGTCACTTAAGGCTAATTAGCAGGCATTGTTGTATTGCTGTATCATTGTACAGTTCTGAACTTATAAATCCAGCCTTTATATAACAAAGAAAAAGTAAAACTAACACTGGAACTAAAAAAAAATTGATTTAAAACTAAAACTGCAGATTTCTTGCAGTGTCCGCTCCGCGGGTCAGCAGCGGTCCGCTCTCGTTCTCGGGCTGTAAAACTTGTACCCTCTCTGCACAGTGTTTTATATATATTTGTAAATACTATTACTAGATTGCTCCATTCTCTGCTTTATTTCTATTTATCATTTACTTTATTTCAACCTTATCAAATATGTAGCTCGACCTGGAGAGCTCTGCACAAACTGTTGGTCCTGTGTGCAAATGGCAAATAAAAATCTCCAATCTTGTGCTGTTGGTCATGGTATTAGTAAGATGATGCAGTCAGCCTGTAGTTTTTCGGTGTGAAGGATTACAGGGCGTGTCATAACCCAAACCCTGAGCTTTCTTATATTTAAAAATATATATTTGTTTAGTGCATCAGAGGATTGCAGTGTACCAGTGGTGGAATGGTTTACACATTCGATTCGGCGCTGGTACAATCCCTAAATTCCTGTTGGGATTGGGTCAGGGAACGCATCCACAGAGCTTCCCACTGTGGCGACCTCTTGTGGCAAGGGAGCAGCTGACGTTAGCTTTCTAGTAGCGACTGTGCAACATTCAGCCGCCGGACACAGGCACGAAGTCACGTTGCCGTTGTGAAAATGTGACAGATGGCAGTATTACTTGAACCTCTGGGGTTCAAAACACTCTGCACCCACAGAGCTGATGAAGACTGGAGGAGAAGCTGAAATTAAATATCAACAGGCCGAACGTTACAGTGAACCGTTCCCTGGTTATAAAGAACATCACATATCAGGATGTCGGTCGCCACGTCTGCAGACAGCTCAGCAAATGAGGGAACACACGAGGTGGTCCAGGGGCAACGCTTGATGTCATTTTAAGTGGGCCAAAATGGCCTTTCCTTCATAATGTAGCACATAGCAGCACAAAGCATGACAAAATGAGCTCTTTTCTTCAAACTCCACTTGTTCTCTTACAGCTCTCGTGGAAGACTACGCATTCTTAACACATACGCATGCAGTGCCATTTCAGTAATGTTGTATGGACTGTAAACGAGTACAAAAATGACTTTAGCCAGCCTAAAACGCCATCAACCCAACAGATATGTTATAAGGAGCAACCAAATTGCTTTTATTGTTCTATCAGTGGCTCAAATCACGACACTACCATTTTACCTTTGCCAGCCTTTGTGAATGGGATGAATCCCTAAGTTGTCGTATCAACATTGAGAAACACCGCCCTAAACACAACCAGCAAGAGAAAGTGGCAATATAAGAATCAGCTGGTGGTAAAAACCCATCATGTGATACAAACTAAAGCCTCCTGGCCGGGGAACCTAACACTTCCAGCTCTCCAAAAACAGTTGTAGTATCTCTCCATGGCCAATATTCCCAGTTGGTGCACCAACACCAGAAGACGCTTTGTGTGTTCTAACAAAGGCAGAGGCAGCGTGGTGCTCCGTGATCGGAACGCACTGGATCTCTGCTGGGATTATAATTGACGTCGTTCCAGGTTTCCAGAAAATTCCAGCTCAGGAAGAAAAGCACCTTACGAGACATCGGCGTGACAGCGGCGTTTGCACGTTTACGTAACATCTGAACAGTCTTCCTCTGTGATGTCACACTGTGAAGTCGGGCCGACGCGACCTCGTCTGAACCGCCCGCCTGCATGTCCGTCCGTCCGTCTGTCTGCGGTTTATTAAATCTAAGCCGCTGCCAAGACTGCCATCAATCTGATTAC
>VUQR01007769.1:93520-113736 GCA_015108515.1 Hemichromis elongatus | reverse complement strand
TTTTGTGACAGGTTTGGGGGGGGGGGGGGGGGTGAAATTAAAATTCTACCATGACTTAATTTAAATTGCTAAATAAATACATCACATCTGTCAGCTCAGTGGGAATCAGAGCTGCAGCTAATGCTGCGCCACAGCCATGAGTTTTAACTTTAGCTGCAGTCATTTCTGGGATGACTAATGAGTACAGCTAATAGTGGACATTTACAGTTCCCTGCGGATGGTGTTTTGGTGGCCCCCTTGAACTCTCTTCTGGTGTAACCATCGGGCTGCAATTTCAGCTTGTACCCAGGAAATGTCAACATTTGATGAGCACACTGTGGGGACAAACTCTCGTCTCAATCCCGTTGCGCCTGATGTGTTTCTGGCTGCAGAAAACAAAAGGAAAAATCACACCTGATTGTAATCTTGCTGTTATCCCCTTCAGGGTCGTCTCCTTTTGCAGTCCATTTCTGAGCCGAGAACACGTGCTTCCTTGTGTGCATAAAAATCACTTTTTAGTTTAAATTTTGGGGAAGAGGACAAAGTCTGCATCACGTCACATGACCCTGACCTGCTGTGTTGGATCAGTTATGGCGCATTAAATAAGATCATGCTCCTATTGTAATCTTAGAATGATGCAGCATAACTGAAGTTTAAATGAAAAGGTAAAGTAATGGGTCACGCCTCTTATTCAGGTGTTTTCAGCCCCATTTTCACACGTGTATAAAATCAAGAAACCAGCCACCGTCTGCCTTCACCAACCTGTGTCGTTGTGACGAGCGTGGTGCTGTAACAGGACGCCACCGCGATGTTTCACGATCGACTCGTTTCGGCGTTATTAGCAAGTGAAACCGTTGTTGTGGCAACTCAGCTGCAAAGGTGCAGATGATGTAAAGTTACAGAGCGGGATTGGGGAGTGCCAACGTGCACAGAGTCTAAAAGTCACCAACGCTCCGCTGACTGAACAGCTGCGGAGCTCTGAACCTCCTCTGCCATCAGCATCAGCAAAAAAACAGTGTGGCGGGAGCTTTGTGGCCGAGCGGCTCCTTTGAAGAGGGCCCGCCAAACTGAAGAAGGTTGAGTTAAGAGGAGATGAGCTGACAGAACTGACAGGACGCGTAAAGTACAACTAAAAGATAAAGAAGTATAGTTTTGAAATGTGAATCATGCATACTCCAAGAACAATATGGAGCTAGTACAATGGGTCCCCTTTATTTATTATTATGATGCCCGACTGGATGTTCGGCGTGACACACTTATAGATGATAGGAGTCGTGAATGGGATACTCATTCCTTTATGAAAGCAGCCCTGCTGTTGGTAATCAGTCCTTTTCAATCAACTTCAATCAGTGGATTTGAATAATTGCAAACAATAATCAGAGAAACTAAAGATCAGAGGGTGCAGATTAGAGGAAGCCATTGTATCGCGTCACATGACCCACAAACAGTGTCTAAACTTTAGCTCAGGGAGGTTTAGCACACAGCAAGCCTTTCAATCTCACAATGAATCTAAAAAATGCTTGAAGTGCAACTTGAAGCCGTTTCAATAGTACTGCATGTCACCATGCTGACATCGGTAAGACCGATTATTGCGCCGTGATTGGGAGAACAATGCTGTAGTCAAAGGCATATTCAGCTGCCGTGGAAACGAGTGGAAATATCTCACCGCAGAAGAGAAACAACATTTTGTCATTTCAAACTCGGGCTCGTTAAGGTTAAGGTCGCACCGATGCACCGTAAAAAAAAAAGAGAGAAAGTTTTACCTTGTGTGTTTGGCTCTAACAACACACACACACACACGCACACACACACACACACGCACACACACACACAAAGCTGTGCTGGGATCAATAATGCAGTGCTATCAGTCTCAGCTCCCACACTGGTTGATGAGCTGCCTCACCTTGAACAAACCATCTCCTTCTCCTCCTCTCCTCTTTCTCCTCCATTTGCCTTTTTTCCCTCCTTCTTCACCTCTCCGTCACTCTCTTTTTGTCTTCCTACTTTTCATTTTCCCTCTCTTTTACTTCCACGCCTTGTTCCAATCCCTCTCATTTACCTACCTGCAGTCCTACTCTTCTTCCTCCTCTTTAACCTCCTCCCCTCTGTTCTCCACCTCCTCTGCCTCCCTGCGCTCGTGAGCCTCACCTCTATTTTCGAGCAGCTCTCATTTTAGCCCGAGGTTGCAAGGCATATAGATCAGGTGATGTCGGGTGGGTGGAAGGGTGGGTGGAGCTCTGCGGTGTGGGGTCAGAGGTCGTGCTGGGTGTGGAGTCCCTGAAGGCAGGCGGCGTGATTTGGCTGCACGGTCTGCGTGTCTTCACTGCAAAGAGGTCTGAAAGCGTGACTCAGAGCTCGGGAGAAGTCTACAGCCATGATGCAGAAATAAAAAAATAAATTAATAAATACATAGAGAGACAAAAACTGTTAAAGCTGCTGCTAACAGAATGTTCCACATCTGTCTTAATGAACCAGAACAAATGCTGATAAAAAAAAAAAAAAGATGCAAAACATAATCCAAGAAATCAAAGTTGGATCACAGATGTGAATTTTAAGGTTTTGTCCAACAGCCAGTGCTTCAGCCAGTGTTTATAATGCTGCAAGGAAAGACTGATAATCATGAAGGGAACACGTAGAGATGCACGTGCAAAGTCATCTGCAAACAGTGCATGCTTGCGTGTGGGTTTTTTCATGTAATGAGGAGACAAACAAACTAAATCCCCGGGACAAAAACATCATCTCCTCTTGCTGCTCCGCTTCGCTTCCAGCATGACTAACAACTTTGCATCGCTCTGTCAAAGGCTGCTCTCTGACCCAAGCACTCGCGCTTCTGTGATGTCCGCTGGATCCCTTAACTTTCAATTTCATTTTGGCAAAGAGGACAGTGTTGCACAGAGCCAAGTCTTCCAAAATTCCCTGCGCACTGCACATGAGGTCCATGCTGAAATCACAGGTGCACGTGTGCAGGCTGTCTGAACGGGATAACTGCGAAGCCATAAAACCAAAAACATAGCTCATAGGTTAGAAGAAGCTGACCCTGAAAGGAACACTGTTAATGGCTTAATTTAGATGGGGCGCTTTTTCTGCTTTCTATGGGAGGAGTGGTCCAGTGGTTAGCTCTGTTGCGTCACAGCACCGCGCTGGCTGCATGGGGTTTGCATGTTTCCCTGTGCCCGTGTGGGTTCTGCCACACTCCAAAGACGTGTGTGTTAACTGGTGATGCTAAATTTTGTAGGTGTGAACCGTGTTAGTCGTTAAGAGGATGGATGGATCCTCCTGGTGGGCCCTTCTAAATAAGCTCATTTTTCAGCAGACACGTCTGAGTCTGTGGAGTTTTCTGTCTCAAAACAGACCATTAGGTGCTGTGGGTCCCTAAGCATAAAATTTCAAAGTAGACCTATTACGGTTTTCCTTATTTTCTGCTGTAACAATGAAAAAAAAATAGAAACCAAACCAAATAACAATCTGTTCAGGGCATTAAACCCAAAGAAATCCACACTGTGAAAACAAAAAAGTCCACTTCAGAGAAAAAGACAAATATATCAATCATTAAAAGAAAAATCCCATCCCACATAAAATTCAGCAAAAGGACGTTTTGACACGATTAGATCTTTGAGTTACTTTTCCAAAAGATTATCCGTTATCATTTTGCTTCTTAAACAACTGAGGTTCATTAACGAGGTTCATTTTCCTCTGTAGAAACAGCTTTGGTTCTAGTGGAATTTCCTTTGAGACAATTTTCTCATGTGTCACGCTGAACACTTACCAAAATGTTTGAATCCGTCTTTGAAGCATCTCAGTACAGCTCTTATTAGTACATAAATGTGTCTTTATTATAACGGTTTAACTGGATAGATGTTACGCTTGTTTGCAGTAACCAGTTAAAATGTGTGAATCCGTGCAAGCTACCGCATGAACTCATTTTGATTTGCTGCTGAGATTTCAGTTTCCAAATCTTTTGTTGTAACCTCTCAGTAGAAAGACAGGCACTATCTCTAATTTTAGGATTAGGCTTCAAACTTTCCTTTTTCATAAAGCATATGCAGTAGTTAGGGCTGGACCAGGTGACCCTGAATCCTCCCTTAGTTACAGTATGCTGCAATAGGTGTAGGCTGCTGGGGATTCCCATGATGCACTGAGCTTTTCTTCTTCAGTCACTGTGTTTATACACCAATCTGCATTTAATTATTAGTTATTATTAATCTCTGGCTCTCTTCGACACTGTGTCTTTGTCCTACCTTTCTCCCTCCAAGTAGTTGCAGCAGATGGCCCCGCCCCTGCCTGAGCCTGGTTCTGCCGGTTTCTTCCTGTTAAAAGGGAGTTTTTCCTTCCCAATGTCGCCAAACTGTTGTGTGTAGAGGGGTGGGGTGTCATCTGATTGTTGGGGTTTTCCCTTTTTTCTCTGTATTATTGTACATTCTTTATCTGACAGTATAACGCACCTTGAGACAACTGTTGTTGTGATGTGGCGCTATATAAAAATGAATTGAAACTCTGAGCTGATAATAAATCTCAAAAATTCGTTTGTCGTCAGTAGTTCAGGCAGTGTTTCCGGGGGCCTAGTAAGTGAATTATGCTTTTATGTACAATTGCTTGTATTTGATTGGACAGCACTGCACAGTTTTGCTGGAAAAGGTCATCATATTGTGCTGAAGGAAAAAAAAAAACTCTTATCCTTGCATTTTTGGCTGGAACCTTTTGTATTGGTGCCCCTGTGGATTAGAAATGAACGAGGAGGCTGAGTCGAAGCGCTGTTGTCTGTCTGATTGCCGACTGTAGGAATAATCCAATGAAAAGCAGGCAGTCACTTTGAATTCAGAGGAACTACAGTGGAGTTCAATAGTGAAAAAATAAATAAATAAATAAATCACAGAGAGGCCAGATCACAACAAGCTAAATGTGGACAAATGTGGGATGTTACTAATGCTGAGTTTACTCCAGCTTCACACTGTTGTTAGTAGTTTTCTATTTTTATCTTTTCTTTGTGCTATAATGTCTACGTTATTCCCTTTAAATCTGTATAAGTTCTGACTTTGTGGTAATTCACATTTCTTCCTGCTCCTGCGGCATTTACTTGTTAGAACCAGAGCCCCGACATGTGAGAAATGGGATATTGTTGTACAGTCTCACATATTATTTAAAATAATTCCCACTGGTCTAAGATGCCACCTCCTGTGGAGTTCAAGGATGATGGTATAAAACAGGATTGGGTAGCATTTTCTTTTCCAGAGGAACATCTTGACTTGGCCAAAATAACTGGTGGCAACACAAAGCTGAATAATTTTAAAGGTACAGTGTTGGAAATCTCACCACTAGATGTCGGTATTTTGCAGATTTAATTCGTGCATAATCTTAGCTGTGGTGGTGGCCAAAGTAGAGCAAGCACAATTTAAAAATGAACTAAATAGAATAAAAGGACAGATTTTTCTTTTATTAAACTCCATGTGGTTGAATTACCTGTTGAGCATCACTGTGGCACTTTTAAAATCCTTCTCACTCTGCATTGTTTCATCCCAGCGCCGGTCGGGTTGTCGCTTTCCTTCGCTTGTCACTTCTTCGTTGAAGGGGAACTCTTCTCAGATGATAAAACTTAGCTCTGATCCTTCATATCTCGAGTCCAAGAATTAAAATTTGCCTCCACCACCGATAAACAGCTGAGGTTTCTCCTCTCCTACATCTTTTCCGTGCTGTGTATGTGCTTTTAGCCACATACATAAAGATGGCGGGCAACACAAAGCAGTGCCCATCCTTTAATGTATTAATTATGAGTTTATGAGAATGCTTCAGTTTATTGCAAGACACACTTACACACTAAGTGTATATTTATGTGCACAATATTCTTTCTATAAAGTAACCTAAAAAAACCCTCACTGCACCTTTGAACTGAACACATTTCATGGCCATTAGAGACTGCTTTTTATATAGAAGTTACTGTTTCAGATTAAAACCTTTTAAGTGTAGAGGTAACAGGTAATAACATGCTTATGCCTAATAAGCGTCTAATTAACATGAAGTCATGCATTAATCTGACTGCATGGTAACCTTTATGAGGATATTTTCTCTGGTTGCATCACGTGGATGCAAAAAGCATAATTAACTGGTTCACAGGTTCACTTGCTCTCGGCATGCAGAAAAATAAACTTTTTAAATAGTCAGTATCTACACAAGGAGAACAGAAATACTAGGGGAAGATAAAAAGTCAGTAAAACACATGTAGCAGAAAGTCTTAAGAAACCTTACAAGCTAAAAACAACAGCAGGGCATCAATGATAGATATAAATAGGCTGAACGTGCAGACCTGGATGAACCTGAGATATGATTATTATATTTTGCGTGCTGGATTGAGATGGTCTGTGTGCGGTGGAGCAAAATAAAACCCAGACTTGGTGAAGGACAGATGATGAGCTGCTTGGTTTGTTCTGACCGTGTGTGTTTCCTTCTCAGCTGTCCCACCCCCGGCTGTGATGGCAGCGGTCATGTCAGCGGGAAGTACGCCAGGCACCGCAGGTATGAGATGCTCGACATATTTTCTGCAGTGTAAATGACGCTCTCAGATACACTTAGGATAATTTTAGGTGTCGTCGTATATTGTCGTGTCAGTGTCTTTGAGCTGGCGACGGTCCTTGTCTTTTCTCGTGCCTGAGATATGAAGCTGCTTTTAATGAAGCCCGTGCCGCTGAGGTTGGAGGTATGAAGGGTTCTGGTATCGTCCTAATCAGCACGCGTCATCGGCTCGGTCCTGCCGACACTTGTGGAACTCGAGCACTTAGGAAAAAGGATTCACTCTGGACAGCAAATTAAAAAAAAAAATCTTTTGCATGGTGCTTTAAATTCATTATTCAAATAAAATGAAACTGATGACGTGAAAAGATGTAAGCTAAAAGACAATTTAAAGAGGCATTTGACCTGAAATAAAGTGAAAAAATAATAGAATCTGGGAAATACTTGCATAAATTTTCAACAGTCCGTTTTGAATAGGAGGTTTAGGAGATGTTAATGACACCACCAGCTGATTTCCTCCGTTTCAGAGCCCCGGAGCCTCGACTTCAAAGACCGCTGAGACAGTTAAACACCTCAGCCTGTGAATTGTAAATGACATACTAAGTTGTATGGAGGCTTACGAGTGAGCCATCAATAGGAGCTTAAAGGGAAATCATAGATGTAGTTTACTACAAAACTAAGATCAGAGACTGAGGAGGGGACACGTCATGGCAATTCTTTTTTGGCAAGTTGAATCCTTCTCGCTTTTGTCAATAAAGCTCATCAAGAAGCTGTTTTTGCTCCACATAAAACATTCCACTTGAATGTTATCCATTTTCATTTGAATGGCTCTGCGGGTGTGACATCCGCCATCTTTAGCGTTCAGGATTCTTCTCTGGAAATCTTAAACTCCATCACAGCTGAAGATTTTTGCATGTTCTCTCGCATGACCCAGTTACTAATGGGCGTGATTTCTTCTTTAGCACTGGCTCATTCTGGAGCCATTTGGGTAAACGTACACATACAGATGTGTGGAGCGTGGCGTTTCGGTGTTGTGCGTCGCTGTGGCACAATCCTCTCGTAACGATCAGGGTAAAATTGATTGCATTGGAAACAATAGCTCGAATCAACAGACCTTCGTTTGAATGGAGTGATTCTGTCGTTCACTGAAATATTCCAGAAATATGGCGAAGAGAGAGAATTTTTGGAAATATCTACCACTGACAGACTGTTTTACTAAAGACCAATTTCTCATGGAAAAGAACCCAGTGAGGGAATTTTTTGGATTGTCCTGAGCTGGTGGTGCATTAGGCAGCTGTGTTTTATAAAATATTCAACCAATTTAAAAATGATGCCTTTTATAATCCGACAATCATTTGGCAAAAGGACGTAGATACATTGTATCTATGTATTACATTTTGTGTTACTACCTCTAAACTTCATATTAAATGGGCTGGTTCTTATATGGCGTGTTCTGCTCTACTTAAACACTCACATACAACATGCCTCACACACACATGAGGAAAAATTGTGATTCAGTATCTTGACAGGAATTGAACCACCAGTCTTCTGATTAGAAAGCTGACCTGCTCTAGTCATAGCTGCCCCCAACCTTATAGCAACTGGTGCAGATATAAGAATATTTATACAGCTTTACAGGTTTTAAATTGTATTGTGAATTGGTTAAGTTTGATAATGTCCACTTTACTGAGGTTATGTTTACTGGGTCCAGTCGGTCTTGGACATTGGTAAACCTTAGAGTAGGGACAGACACCTCCTCCTCAAACATAGGAGCTATGTTAGAGCATATATGAAAAAAAAAACACGTTTACAAGAGGTGATGATGAAATGCAAACCTCAGCAGATCTTTGGGATGGATTTTTATTGGTGCTGTTTGAAGCTGTAGGACATGGTTGTTACCTTTTTGTATCTTTCTGTTTCTGTGCCATTTCCCCCTCTTTCTTTCTATATTTATGTACTTAACACAAGAAGTCATTGGAAATGATAAAGTAAAACAATGGATACAAATTGTGTATTTGTAACAAGATACAGTGAGATCATTACTTGGGAGGTAAGATAATAGGAAATATGACAATACAGGATATAAAGAGCTGAAATGCAAAGGAAAGTGAAAAAGAATAACAAAAAAGTTACAGACTTTCCTTGGCGGTGGCTCGCAGGCTTCAAACGTCTCACTCAGCAGCTGAGAAAACGAATCCTACCAACATTAAATGGGCTCATGTCACGGTTTCAGACCTCCTCGATCGGCAGGTCACAGCCTTCATCTCAGTAAATTCGTCCCTCTGTCACGAGGCTGCAGATAGAAAAAAAAAACCCAATCTGGTGGAGTGTGGCGCTGTGAAGTCCTCAGGTCACATCGCTTGGGCTGCAGGACAGATGGTTTGTGCCTCAGATCTCTATCACCTCTGGAAATGGTGAATTAACAACAAAAATAAAAAAAATAAAAGCGCATTAAAAACTTTTTTTTTCTAGCAAAAAACAAAAACTGAGGAGGTTATATATGCACAAACAGAGAAGTGAAACAACATGAAACCACCAAACTTTTTCTGCACAAATCCCGTAGAACACGTATGAATTATAAAAAACAGGTGAAATATATATCAAAGCGAGTCTGCTCTATCTCCAGTGAAGTAGACATGAATCACAGAGGTTTTCCCCTCAAAGAAAATCTATTTGAAATCTGAATATGAGAATATAGATGTATATATATATAAAATTTATTATGAAATCCGAGCACTTGTTGAGATATTTTATGCTTATTTTGGAGAATGTCCAAAATAAGCATAAAATATCTTTTGTAAGTGTAGGTGGTTGGTCTGTGTGTGCGTGGGGGAGGGCGGCATGCAGAGGGTGCACAGCTAAGGACAGCATTTCTTTAAAGCCTGTGGTAACAAAGAGATAATGAGAAGGGCACGATGGTGAATCGCTGGCAGGCCAGACTGATGGCGAAGGGCACAGATGAAGCTCCGGAATTTCAGTGTCGGGCAAAGAAAGAGTCAAACGGGGGGGAAAAGATTGTCAATATAGGAAACACACGCCTGTTTTTAAAAGATTTCATGAATGTGGGACATCAACATGGGATTTGCTGTAGTAGTGCCCTTGCATCCTTTTTTGTTGCTGTTTATTCAGGCTTGAGGAGTTGCGATGTAGATGCTCTTAAACTAGATCAACTCCAGTTTGCTGTTGCTCGTTTGACGTTCCACTGCATTCATAACTGCACAGTGATAGTTCAGTGAAAGGGAAAATAATAATTTATTTTTATTTCACCATTGTTTCTCTATTTAATTAAACACTGTTTAATAACACTGCACTCTTTTTTGGTAACGTTCCTGAGTGTGTGGGTCTGAAAAGTGACCTCGGGGCAGAAGAGGCAGTCCTGTTTTACGTTTTATCGTTAATTTGACTCTAATCGTAATTTGGACAACAATCATATTTTTAGATATAAAATGAGATAATATACTCATTGTCATCATTGTCTATTTACTGAAACAAACCATGTGAGCATAATGGACATTTACCAATGATCTGCCTTGTATTTGGAACCAGAAACCTCACCCCCTGCTGGCCACTGGAAAAACTGCAGCTTGTGGTACTTTTATATTGTCTTGACTTTGCAGATCCAGAGGATTTGGCCATCTTTGTATACAGTGTTCTATCAAGAAAATTAGATTGTTTTTTTTGCAGTAGCAATAAGAAAACCCACATTTTATTAATGAGGTCAGTCAATAATATTATATATAATTTTCTTATCCCGTGGGCAGACTCCAGTACAGTGGTGGACTGCAGCAGGCGATGGCAGTCCTTGTTCTGCTCTGCAGCCTTGCTTAGTTACAAAGCAGCAGCAGCAGCTCTCCAGCTGCTTCAGGTTTTGGTTAGAGTGGACCTCCAGCTCACGGCGCATCTCAAAAGAACAAGGACTGCTGTTTCCAGCTGCAGTTTAAGATGGTGGCTATAAAATGGGGCTTGAGACACCTGAATGACATTGATGGTAAAAAACTGACCAGCCTTCTTGTGCGAGACAGGTTGCTGATTTTTGAGAGACTGAATTTCAAAATAAGAACATTGGTATTGTCCACCAATCCTTTACAAATTAATTGCAATTGCCCCACCCCCCCCAGGCAACCTCCACGTACAGTGTGCATGAAGAACCCTGGTGTGTGCATGTATATGACTATAGAGACTACTACATACCACAGCATGTTACATTATTATGATGTTTACATGCAGTTTGAGTTTCCCATGTGGCAGATTTTGTGTGTTTATATGGGATTTGTTGGCAGTAAGCTTTATCCCTTTGTCTCGTCTTATTCCCCAAACCCAACCTCCTGCTTTGAGGATCCATTCACAATTTCTCCCTATTGTTCTGCTGGGATCAATAACTCCTTGAGGCAGAGACACAGTTAGCGCTTTCAGTGCTGCTGAATGAGTTTGGGGAGGAGGCAGTCAGGTTCAGAGTCACTGTCTCTCTCCCTTTCTCCATGCTTCTGATTCTCCCTCCTTCCCCTACCTCTCTCTCTTTCTCTCTTTACCTCTCTCGCTTTCTCTCTGGAGGATGTCACCATGGCGACAGCACTGTGCGGATGCTGCAGTATGAGGACCAGGAGGGATGCAGCCTGTCTCCCATGGCAACTGCTAGTATACGATGTGAACATTGTGTCGCCCACACCACCTCCCCCCACCAACTCCTTGTATCACTGTCACCACCCAGTCTCTTATAGATCTCCTCTGCCACCTCTGGCACCAGAGCTGGGAGCACTAATCCCACTGAGCCACACATGCCTGGATATAATTATCACACAGCTGCCAGTGTATTAACATAAGTAAAAGCAAATGGAAAGCTGATTTAAATAAACAACAATCTAGCCTTTTAATGGGGGAAAATATATAAATATTAGTCTCATCTCAGCAATAGTTATTAATAATTAAACCACAGTCATGTTATAATGATTTCTGATTTTGTTGACAGGTGATAATATATACCCGAGGTAGCCTAGATTAAACTGAAGCTAACGCTGATGCTTTAAGCTCAGATAGACTGACTGCAGGGTAAACTGAAATAAACTGACTCTCTTTGTTACCTTGTTAAGTCAGCGTGTTCATGTAGAGACAGTAAATCACTCACAGCTGTCCTCAATGGAATAAAAAGTGACGCTTGTACTTGTTTTCCACCAACACTTGGTGTCAATGCTGGTTGGAGACCAGTTCTCCCTTGGTACCTTGAGATCCAGCAGGTTTAGTTTGAAGGAAATGATGACAGACTCTGTAGATTCCATCGGCTATTTATCGATGAATAGATTTTGACAGATTCAGCATTTTTTTTTCGTCCTGTTTTCATTGAAATGCCTGAATCCATTTCTAGACTATGTATGTGCATCACTTTGGTGGATTAGAAGTTCAAGAGCTGAATGTGAATACTCTCTAAATCACATAATGGAAAATATTTTGAATATTCAGGCATCTAGTCATTGACGATAGTGGACTTGTATGTCACCTTAAGGACTCTTAAAAGTCCATGTTGAGGAAAATGGACAAAAATGGGACACTAAGTGAAAAGTCTTTCCAGTGGCTTCATGGAGACGGGTATTTCAGGTATCGTGATGTAGATATAAAAATTCAAGGTGTGTTTAAAGACAGTTATATACTGCTCATTGTCACACACAGAGAATATGAAGCATCCAGCTTTTGTTTGAGCCTTCCCATTCTGAGCTTTTTGGCCGTCGGCATTTTATTTTACTGCTTTTAAAAAGACACTGCATGTTAATTTGCTATAGCAACTTGATCACATGAGAGTAAAATCCTCAAGCTGCTTTAATGTCTGTTTGACTTCAAACAGGGCAGAAACTTTAATAAGACATTAAACTACGGATGGTGACATAAACTCCCCAGAAAGGTGTTTAATTAGGTACATAATCAAGAGCAAACTATCAATTTTTTCCTTACAGACTGTTGCACAATGTTCCCTCTATTTGCAAATCGCCCCCTGCTGGCCATTAAAAAGACACTGAGACAAAAAGGAGGCGTAACTTCAAGAGATCAGAATACAATGTTCCTTACCATACAGAAAAATAGTGTGGTATAAACTGTGGATAATTTACAGAAGTCCTCATAGAAATAATGACAAATATGTGTGTGTTTTTGTTAGGCACCTCCAGTTGTCCTCATAGCCACAAAAACAGACCGCGGTTTGCATCACAGTAACGGACTCTGGCTGTCCACAAAAAGAAAATAACAGAGAGTGTCCGCTTAGACACAGTAATGGATAAGCTGCCATGCAACACTGTGTAGAGCCCAGTGTTGTGTTGCATTCTTTATTAAAAAACCCCCAAAACAATATCTGATGTTGGAAATTCTAAACCGCACCGAGATCCAGATCCTCATATAGATAACCAATAAATTATTAAGTGATTCAGCCCACAGTATGTATTCAATCATAATGCTTCAGGACTGCAGCACACCAGTTTAGCAAGAAGAGAAAATGTGGTGTGTAAACCCACCCTCTCTCTTTCTCTCTCTCTCTCTCGCTCTCTTTTCCTCCACGTAATTACCATGCGTAGTCTCTCGCCCTTGTCTGCAGTGTTCCCTCGTTTCTGATCTGCTTTAATTACCACTGGAATTTTAATTGGCGGGAGACAGCAAGGTGGCCGAGGTCACACTTGCACACATGCACAGACAGGAAGGAGAGTTGGCAGCCTGACAGCCTATAAGGTAAAAGACGAAGGGATCATTTGAGGAGAAGCGTGTTTGCACGTGAGTGCGTGTCATCTGGAAGGAATACTCACTGCAGTGGTTTATAGTGAATGAGCAGCTTTTAATCACTGTTCTCGCTCTGTTCTCCTTCTACGCTCAAATCTGAGAGTAAAAAAACATCCAGTGTTGCTCAAATATTTATGTGAAGCATTTAGTAAATAAAGACAAAAATAATGAATGCCTTTTATTTCCTAAACCAGTGATTTTATCATAGAAACATAATGATGCAATTTCATGCAGAATTTCTTACAGACCTAACATAGATTAATCTGTAAATTAATCAATATTGACTTTTAAGATGATGGTAATTAAACCATTACTTGAAAAGCTGCCACATGACTCAGGCGTCTTAATTAATTGTAGGCCAATCTAAAGACCTCTATCTCAAAAATTCTTGAAAAAGCAGTCATACAGCAGCCAACCGACGGCAGCTGATTCAGAATTTATCACAGGCCTAAAAGACCTGAGTTCAGAGGTTTATACTGTCGACCATAACATCCTATTAGACTGATTAGAGCATGCTGTAGGTATTACAGGTGCTGCGCTGCAGTGGTTTGTATCATATCTATCTAATAGACTCCAATTTCTTCATGTAAGTGAAGAGTCCTCTTCACACACTGAGGTTAATTATGGAGTTCCACAGGGTTCAGTGCTAGGACCAATTCTGTTTACATTATACATGCTTCCCTTAGGCAGTATCATCAGAAGACAGAGTATACATTTTCACTGCTATGCAGATGACACACAAATCTATCTATCTATGAAGCCAGATAACACACACCAATTAGTTAAACTGCAGGAATGTCTTAAAGACATAAAGACCTGGATGGCTTCTAACTTTCTGCTTCTTAATTCAGATCAAACTAAGGTTATTGTACTTGGCTTTGAAATTAAAAATTAAAATTGTGGAATCTAACCAGACTCTGGATGGCATTACCTCAGCCTCCAGTAACACTGTGAGGAACCTTGGAGTCATGTTTGACCAGGATATGTCCTTCAATGCACATATTAAACAAATATGTAGGACTGCTTTTTTGCATTTCCACAATATCTCTAAAATTAGAAACATCACTTATCTGGGTAACTTTGAAAAACAAGTTAATGCATTTATTAATTCTAGGCTGGACTACTGTAATTTATTATTTTTAAACTGCATATTATACTGGATAAAACAAGAGGGTAAAGAATTTGTAGAAACAATCGATAAATATTAAGGTATTAAGGGATATGAGTGGGTTGAAGGAAACCTGTCTCCCACGCTCTTGAATATGTTAAATATGAAGTCAAGCTCAGCCTTTACTCTGTTGAACATTAGTTACAGCAGAGAGCTCTTCAAAATGTATATCGTGCAAACACTTTTTTAAAGTTTCCCTGAATGTAACTAAAAGGAAAAAAACGGACAGGTCATGTTCTTGTATACTTTCAGAAAGATTACATTTGGCATTTTCATGGTGCTTTTAAGGACAGGCCGACGGTACACACCTAGCGCTGCAGATTTCCCCCCTGAAGGTACAGCGGGAGATTCAGATTCATCCGCCTGTTTTGTTTTTCGACCGTCAGAGTTTGAGTTTCAGACCGTTCTGGCAGCTCATATAAACAGACCGCAGATTGGAGAGCATCGGGTTAAGGTTATGAACACTGGTCTGAGGTCAGCGCGTCAGAAACCTGTGCCAGCAGAGACACAGTGCATCTGTTGTGTTAATGCTAATAAGCATACTAGTGATGGGATGTTTCAGAACTAGCATGACTCTGACTCAATTTGAAATTGTAGAAAACAGTGTTTGCATGTGGGACTGTTTCAAATGTCTTCATTCATGTATCCAGATGAAAAGAGAGAAAAGCAAAGAAGTAAACAAACCCATTTTTTAATAGACGGCTGGTGATAAAATGAGCTCATTATCGCCTAATGAGGCTGATTCCTTCAAAAACTGTCTGACTGACTCTTGGCCTCGTATTTTCATTCAGTTAGGAAGTGTAATAGACAGACGCACTATAATGTGTTAAGAGTTTTGCAAGCTACAAATGTGTGTCATTACACCATTTATGGATTTTATGTGCTTTAATCAGATGACTGATGTCACTCGGGTCTATTTCCAGCAATTTTGTTCACTCATTTGGTCAATTCTGAATGTTTCTTTTTAACATAACAGACATATAAATCTGGTTTACTGCTTGGTCTTCAGATTATAAGGTAATAGGAAGCTACTTACTCCTGCTTGAGAAATAAAATAAATGTTGTCAAATCAAGTCACTTTTATTTGTGTAGCTGTTTTGCAAAACAGCAGGAGCTAACCCAAAATGCTTTCCAGCTGATTGTAGAGAATAGATAGTGACAGCACTGAATAGCTGGTGCTAAAGACTATGAAAGAAATGACAAGAGAAACATGACAACCACAAAATGTAAAAACCCCCAAAACATGATGGCAAATAGTGTAAATAAAGGAATACACTGTAAAACTAAATCTGTAAAAATATGTCCTGGTAATTTTCTTTCTTTTCTTTTCTAAACAGTATTTTATGTGCATTTCAAAGCAAAAAGGAAAAAAAAAGTGTACAGTAAAAGACATCTTTAAAACTACAGTACAGGGTTTTAAGGTAAAGAAATGTACAGTTTCTTTTATTTATCTATTCTGCTCTACATTTTAGCCACACATTTAATTTGACCGTTTAGGGAAACCTTGGTTAGAAGAAAATTAGGACATTTGATATTTTGCTTTTAACAGTGAAACTGACTAAATGCTTAAATAAATGTAAAGAGTCCTGTAACATAACAGAGTAACATAAGCAAAGTAAAAATAGGTGGCTTTTAAGACCTGATTTAGTATTTTTAACACCTGGATGGACTTTATGTGGGATGGCAGACTCTCCCAGAGCCGGGGCGAAGCACAGAGAAAGCAGGGCCACTTTGGAGAGACGAGGCCTGAGACATGTTGGTGGTAGGATGACCTTAATGACCTGGAAGCAGAACGTATAGTCAGTACATCCGTAATATCATCACTGTGCTACCTCTATGAAAAGCATATCAGCATTTAAAAACTGCATATAATATAGTTTCATAACATTTTAAAATCATATTTTTATATTTCACTGTCAGGCTGTGTAGTTGAGCCAAAACAAATATGTATGTGTTGCCTTTTCTAAACTGTCAGAAAATAAAACCTTTCTGTATGGCTTGTCATACGTACTTATTTGTACCCTTGTTGTGACAAATTTTGTGCAGCCTCAATATTATTGTACAAAAACTGACATTTAAAAAAAAATAAACCTCACTGGCAGCAGTGGTGGTGGTTGGGTGGGTACCCATTTTTATTATTATTATTATTATTACTCACATAAGTAGTGCACATTCTTAGTCTTACTGTCACCACTCATCCTAACACGCATGTCATTTGACTGTGGAGCAGCTGGACAAATCCCAGTAACCCTGGGAACAGCTCAACCTGGAGCCTTGTTGCTGTCAGAAGGTCTCAGTTCTGCACCACCTTGCTGCCAATGTACATAACTAATACAGAATTAAACTTGTAACTCATATAACTTATAGTTTTTTCATGCATGTCTCTTCATGCATACCTTTTACTACATAGAGTACATATTTAGTTACTTGTCCCTCAAAAAAGGTACATACATGTAAGTGCGCATGCGCCAACTAGCATGCTGCCTGCTGTAACCCAGAATTTCCTTCGGGATTAATAAAGTATATCTGATTCTGATTGTCATGCATGAAATTCCAACGAGCTTCTCCCATATGGAAAATCTTTCCTGTTTTTGTAGAAACAGTTTTGATGGCCTCCTCCAATTTTGTCCAGCTGGTAAAATAAGGTTCAGATCTGAAAATGTGTGTTTTAAATAACGGTGCATGTATGTATTTAAAGCTTGTTATATTTGCAGTAGTGGATTAAAACTGTTACATAGAAACTTATTGAAAAGGCTTGTGTCTAGGACCAGGCTTCATCTGTGCTGTCGAAACTGAGCCAAATTGTTTAAACTCCCCCTCTGAGGGCAAATGTACTCATAAGCAATAATGCAAATTGTAGACTCAGACCCTGAGTTAGAATAAAATTAATAACTGAACAATTTATAAAGAAGTGTATGCTCCAAAGAACAAATGTCAAGCCATCTCCAAAACCCTATCTAGAAACCATCTCATTTAAGCCACCATTCTCAGCTAGCCACAACTGGTAGTAAAATACTTCAGCTTAACTTCATGACATTATTTGTGATTTGCTCAAAAGTGCATATTTCTTTACTATTTAATTTTAGCATGTAATTAAAGATAATTACAGCACCTACTCGCTATTTACGTTTGTTTTAAGCTTCTTTACAGCTTTATTAAAACTGCTAAATTTCTTAGTGTGTAGAAGGAAATAGGATAAACCTTTAGTCTTGGGGTGTCCAACTCCAGGCCTTGGGTGCCAGTGTCCTGCAGGTCCTGCAAAGTTCTCAAGAGGCCTAATTAACTAATCATGTGATTCAAGTGTGTTGACCCAGGCTCATATCTAAAACCTGCAGGACACCGGCTCTTGAGGCCTGGAGTTGGCCACCCCTGCTTTAGTCATTACAGGGATCTGAAGCAGGCATTTAGATTTTGTGCTCCTGTAACAACACATACCCCAGTGGTATCCTTTTCTGTTTATTTCTATGGAAGCCGTCTTATCCCCTTACCCCTGTATCTAAATGACGTCAAGGGACAAAGGATCCATAAAACAAGTACTTTTACTGTCGTCAGACACCCTGTGATCGCCAGAACACAAGAACTTGTTAAAGAAGCCTGTGATACTACTACAAGTTTTTCACGTAACTGCATATAATTAACGTTGGTCTCCCACAAACTCACAAAACCCAACTTTAGTGGGTCTATAAAACTAAATGTAAGATGAAGTTTAAATGGCTTGTTTAAGCTAATACATGAACTATAAATTATACAAAGCTACGCTACCAGAGTCCCAAGAATAGAAATAAGCAGCTGGAAACAAGTATAATAAGTCACATTTAACTACATGTTAACATACTGTAGTTTAACTTTTAGAACATAATCAGGACCTTTAAAACAAACACTTTGTGAGTAGGGTTAGGGTCATCACCAGAACCCAAGATCAAGAACTCTCTAAAGATAAATGAAAATGACTTGTGTATAAATAACATTTACAACCACACCGTGGTAGAGTATTAATGGCTTCCTGTTGTTGCACCTCTAAATTCATTATCAGTCACTTCAAGATCAGACTTCAGCCTCCTAGGAAACTGTATAGCTCTGTTTCAGATAGTTTGTTGTGCTCTTGGCTCTGCATGCTGTCATTAAGAGTCTGTATCCCTAAAATGATCACACAGCTCTGCTTCTCAATTTATTGTGTATAGGTAAGATTATTAACCACACGTTCAGAGCAGAGGACACCGGGATTCATCATGAACCACCTTGAGAGAACCTCAAGCTCAGCCCTCAACGACATTTAATAGGTCTATCATTTACAGGCTGAAGTTCCTCTTTAAGTTTCAGAAAGATTTAAACCACCACCACTGATAATGATGGCATTTGTAACCCAGCAGGTGACCCCTTTAACACAGGGAGGGTGCTGCGGGTCGCCACGTCTCGGCGCATAAAATATTCTTTGTGGCAGGTGGGCGGACTGGCCAAGTCGCTGCTGCTGTGAGTATGATGCTTCTCATTTCTTTCTTACTGCTGGCTGTGCTGAAGTAGTGCTGCCTGGGTCTGGAAACTTATGTCCTCCATCATATTAATGGGATAATAATGTGATTGATTGGTCATCCCCCGGGGGAAATGGTCTTTTCTGCTTCCTGAGAGCGCACGACTCATCAGAGAACTTACAGCTGACTTGGAGTGGAATCGTGCCCAGGAGCCCCTCAGCAGGGTGAATGCTCGGGCACATCAGGCGGCTTTCACCCCGGGTTGATCCGCTCGGAAGATTGTTTGCGTGCCGCTGCTCTGTTGCCATCGGCTTTATCGGTGGGGACTAAAGAGGCGGAGGAAGAGGAGAAAGGAGAGAGGAAGAGGGGGATTTGGGTGCTTCAGGACGACTCAGTCTCGTTACGATGCATGGAGGCTGCTTGGAAATGCTCCCCGGGTCTCCGGAGCGCATGAGGCGGTTCCAACCGAGCGACGGTCCGCAGCAGCACCGTGGGCTTCCTGCGGCTCAACTGTAGCTCTGCCAGGCTGTCACGCTGTAGGTTCGGCTACAGGAGGAGCACGGCTCGGTTCGGAAACCACGGAGCGGAGGTATTTTCGCCGACAGCGCGGTAATCAAGGAGCCTGTAGGCTGCATCGCATCCCAGCGTCGCAGTGGTGGTGGATACTGTGTGAGCCTGTCGGGAGGCATCTATGCAATTTATTTTCGACTTTTCATTTTATTATGAGCACAGAGGAGGGAGAGGCGGGTCCAGCGTGTGGGGAGGCGAGTGGAGGTACCACCATACCTTACTGCCACACCTGGGAGGAAAGCGAACCTCACGGCTCCCAAGGACGTCCGCACACCGACGATGAGGACGAAGCCCGGGGAGGAGAGGAGGGAGAGGGGGCAGAGGGCTGTCGGGAGGTCCGGAGCTGCAGGGACGCGTGTGGGGGTGACACAGAGAAATTCACTGTGGAGAACAACGAGGGGAATTTTTCCAATGAGGACGGGGCTGTCGGGGGGAGATCTTGCAAGGCTCAGACAATGCATTCAAACTGCAGCAGCGAAACCTGCATCCCCACTCCCAGCTGCAGGATCTGCTTCCAAGGCGCAGAGCAGGTACATGTGGCTTTTAGCTTACTGATGCCAACCAGTGTGTTCCCAGGATTGTGTTACCAAATATGTATCTAGTGCTGGCAGATTAACAGCCCTGGTTTTGTGAATGGTCGAAGTTGAATTAAACTGAAGGTGAGGGCTCGGTCCTCGCAATGTTTGACCCCGATTGGCTGACTGTAGCAACTCTTCTAATTAAAATTAGGTAAACCTGCTGAGTTCATATCCGGCCGACTGGCCTGGTTGGACGGA
>VUQR01007769.1:78239-93492 GCA_015108515.1 Hemichromis elongatus | reverse complement strand
GAACACAAAGAAAGACACACACACACACACACACACACACACACACACACACACACACACACGCCCACACACACACACACACACACACACACATACGTACGTAGAATGTGAAAGCTTAAAGTGTATGAGCTTTTTAATTCTCTGAGATATTACAGGGAAAAGTTTCAGTAACGCTGGACCTGGTGCTGTCCGTGGTGATGAAATCACCAAGGGCAGCAATTCCAAAGCTAAGCACAAGGACTCCTTTAGAAGTCCTCAAGGGCCAGTAATATTTTACCATTCATCAACTGACTTACCGGTGGTATAAATATCATATCACAATCCCATAGTTAATTGATTTCAATTTCCATTTAATTTTCATTAAATTATTATCTTCTAATTAATTAACTAATTACAGGTAATACTATTATTGCTTTTAATATTTTTTTGCGTTGTGTTTTACTATGTATCATTACTCATAAAGTACAGCTGCATTGTGATGTAGATTTTATATATATATTATGTAATGTATTTGTTAATAATTGCCGGATTTTACTGTGTTGGGTAGTAAAGGTTTCATTCCTGATCAGGGCATCAAACACTGCTCGTTTATCAAATGAGTGCACCGGATGTCTTCTATGGTCACTGCAGTGAGACTGCTGTTGCAACATAACCATTTTCACTGCCAGCTTCTCATAAATATACTTGAAGCAAGACCCTTTATTGTAACATTTTGACTTCACATTATATGTAAAAGTTTGATAAAGCCACTAGGACATCTCTCCACTTGTCTTGGACTTGTGTTTTGGCTGTTTAGAGTTGTATTTTGGCTACCATATGTGGATTACATGGCATTTATTTATCATTTACAAATTTTGTAACCACCAGCTCTAATCTGTTTGCCCAATATTGAGGGTCTGGGGTCATTTTAAAGCCTAAAAGATGTATAACTTGACTCCAGTAGCTTTCAGAGCACATTTATACAGCAATGTTATAGTAGATTCAGTGAGCATTAATATCTACTGTTATACCTTTACTGCAGGTGATGAAATTTGGGCTCAGGTCAACTCAGAAAGAACTCTTGAGGTCTTGAGATCTGTACTGTTGAAGCAGTTTCTAAACACAACCCAGTATCTTGTTGCAGTTCTGTTTAAAAAAACAAAAAAAACAACCTGAAACCATACGGACCCAACTACATGCCACTTTCTCTAGTGCCTGCACATAGCTATTCCTACATAATGTGGTTCGTGTTATAACATGAATTCAGAAACTGACAACATCTATCTCTTAACCAAGTAATAAACTAAAATGTTTACATAGAGAGACTGAATGATTCATCCTTTATGGATGAAGGATCCCTAGAGATCTAACAGCCTTACTATGCATCCCACTGACTGGAAATATATTTTGTAAAAATATACTTTATTTTTGGTGCAGTACAATAACTCATATAAAACAACAACAACTTATATATACACTCTCACACTTAGGAAAATGTGTCTCTGTTGTGGTACTGGCAACATGATGTTGATAATGTGTGAGTCAATTTTATTTCTTTCTTTATTTTATAAGGAAATCCAGCTGAGATCAAATGCTAACAAGGAAAAACCGACAGGCATACAAAATAAAAACATACTGTATTAAAAATGCAATAAGTACAGCATGAAATTTATGATATGCAGATAATCACTACATGGCACCATTCAATTTAGCGACAGAAGTAAGTATGTTTAAGTTTGATTCTTTATGCAAGTATTTCTTTTCCAACGTGTGTGGTGAGATCCTGTTTTGAAATCCTGCCTTCTCCAAATCTGTCAAAATCTTCAGCATATCAAAAACAACTGTTTAGAGGAAAGTAGCTAGCAACTACTGGAGGTGAGACAGATACACACAAATGCACACACCGGTGCTGTTTCCTCTGTGGTCACTGACGTCCAGCCTTAAAGATTGCAGTGGTGAGTCAGAGATTTTGTTTCTCTAATAAATTTATATAAATAAAGAAGTAGAGATGAACAATATGTTGAACCAATGCTCTATAAAAGTCAGGAGGTGGCTTGAACATACATTATATAACTATTAATCATCAAAATAGCTTCCACATTTTTTAAAAAGATTAAAACGAAATATTTTTCTAAAGTAAAACATAAACTGTATTTTGAGCTTTCTAATAACACTGCCAATGTATACATTAAAGAAAAGCTTGGCATTTATCCATATACGCTAATACTTGTATTTGTGTATTTTTAAATTTAAAATAATTTTTAAAAAAAAGCTAAAATCATCAAACCCTTGTGGGCAAGTTTTTTTTTTAAAAGAAAACTTTAAGCTTTGATTTGTCAGCATTTACAATCAGTTTTGCCTCTGGGACAGCTTTAGTTATTCAAGTAAATCAAATTTGTTCATCTAGACAAGAACATTGATTAAACATTGCTTTGTCATAGATTTCCAGACAAAACACAAAACAAAAACTAACCAAACATACAGACAGAAAGGTTGAATTGAAGTGAATAGTCAACAGAATAGCAAACTTTTATTTGTTAAAAAACAAAACAAAAAAAAGATCAACAGATCTTAATGCAAAATCCTGAGTGGGGTTTAAAGTAAGAAAAATGGATGATAAAAAGTTCCAGGTTCAGAGGCTAAAGTTCTGTTATTGTATTTTTGTAACAAGAAGGTTGAATCAAAACTGTCCAAAGTGCAGGAGAGATGGTAGCTCCCTCCATAAGGGCTCAAAGTGTTTAGTATTTTGGATTGTTAGCAACTAAGTGCACCTTTCTGCCACATGTCAATAATCTCCAATCCATCTAAAAAATATTTCTTTTAATTAGTTTGGGTCTTTAGCTACTTCCTTTATAAGCACTAAGAAATCAACGTCTTCATTTTAGAGCAGTTTTCTTGAAGAAGATGCTAGCTCTTCTAAAACTATTTATATCGTGTTGAATGGCACTCATGAAACTTTGTTAAAGCCATGTTTGTGTGTAAAGTGCCTTTGAAGCACTCGAATGAATTAGCTTTGCTTTAAATGGGTTTGTAGAAATGCATTAAAAACAAAACACTGAGGAAAAAAAAGGCAGATAAAAGAATAACATGATGAGCACTATTTTTGTAAGGGTGGAGGCAGCATGTAGATCATGAATGAAGTCCAGTATAATATTAAATTACATTTTATTATTGTTTGAGTGAAGCTCCTGTTATAGATGAAACTAAGATAAAACTGAGTCCTTTCAACCATACACAGTAAAACAAACTGCAGCTCCTTCATCGTAACAGAGGTGGATGACAGTGACTGAATCACAGGCCATTAATAATAAATATTTTCCCTGAAGCGATGCATCAGTCTAACTGTCTGCATGTTTTCCTGGAGGTGAATGGACTGAACCTGCAGGGACAAATGGACATTGTCCTACCGGCTCTGAAATCTGACACTCTGCAGGCCTTTTTGGCTCGTGACAGTGATGCCTGATGAGGGACGATACATCCCTGCTGGAGCTTAAGGGAAAGAGGGGAGTAAGGGCAGTAAATGCCTAAGTGAATATCCTGTCTTCTGAACGTGGGCTACAGCCTATTAGTAGAGTTAATCTAATAATACTGCCTCCGGGTCCAGACTGATATTTGATTTTGATACACGGCCACAGGCTGGGAAAGCTCACCAGTTATCAAGAAAATTGCAAAACAGACATTTAACATTTTAAATATTCATGTTTTGGCGGATAGAGTGAAAATGTGCCGTAAACTCCGTAAAAGTCCACTTCCAGTCATTGGATTGATTGGTTTAAGCCATACTCTGACACCTTCCATATCACCTTCCTTTCAGAAACCAGTGCTCTTTTATTCATTCAACAGTGCAGGCTAATGATTGTAGTTTATCTTAATTTTGGAAAGAGCAGCTGACAAAACAACCACAACTTGGGGTCTAATTTCACACATTTTTTGCAGCTTTTGGCCTAATCCACCAGCAGATGTAATGAACACATTGAGAACTTCTTCATCTGTTTGTTTAATAGATCTGCTTGATATTTCACTCAAACAGCAGTTGACAGGTGTTGCTGCTACATGGGATTTTTCTGGCGCTTTAAACCACATGTCATAGTAATCATCAGTGGGTAAACTGTGCCACAAAGAGGCTGTTAGGTGGACTAAAATCATAGAATTTGGTGAGTGTATATTTTTAAAGAGGACTGCAATGAGGGAAACAAGTGCCAATCAGGTTTGGCCTATGATATAGAAACACAATTACCAAACCAATCTATCTATCTAGCTGTTGTATTGCAAATTACTCAAATTCTTTACCTTTGGTCCACTCACTAAATTTTTCTGGAGACTTTTTAAGGAAACTTCATTGCATTATTTACTCTTTACCAATCACCAGACTGTTTACTTGAGCTCCCCAGAACAACTGAATAAAAAGCCCTCGAGTTGCCATTTATTTTAAATGTTACATTTGCATTTGCCTTTCTGCACAACAAGTGCATACACAGGCCTTGAGGTGGCATTGTCAGTGACATTAATGTATTTATTGGGGACCTTTCATCTGCACTGTAAACACCATTTGATTATGAAAGTGTTTCTTAAAAGCTGCACTAAAAAAAGCTATAAGAGCACCATGAGTGAAATGAGAATATTGTTAATTTTCTCATCACAGTTTAAATAACAATTTTCTAATGTGGAGCTTATCGTGTTCATTCCCAACTCCAAACGTGTATTCTTGGAATGTACTAGAGTGGCTTTTTATTAGTTTTATACTGGGTTTCACTCAATCAAAGCTGTGCTGTAGATTACATTATTCTGCTCTCACTGACATCAGCAGGGGTGAAGAGCAGAAAAAAGGTCTGTAATTAAGTGTTTAAAGCTTTGACTTTTGGGGTTTAATTGCACTTGTGCTTGCTTACTTATTCAAAACTTTGTTTTTTAACATTAGCATCCACCATTGTAACAGTATGAATATGGCAGAGAGTAAGAAAAAAACACAATAGGCCTCTTCAGAGTTTACTTAAATCGTTTAGCTACTAACAGAAGGTCCAGTTACTTAAGAAAGACATTGTCTAATGCAGAGCTGGTGGTTGAAAGGTTAGAGCAAAAAAATTGCCATGAAGTTGGATTTTGTCAGTTATTGGAGTTTTTTGACAAATTAATCATAACTCGAGGACAACATAATAGCAAGACTTTGCAACACAGACATAATTTTTTTTTAGATCTTAGCAAAAATATCTTTACTCATCCATTCATCCAGCTAAAAATGTACTTATTCCCCAAGCTTATATGGATTATAGGTTTAATCATATAATCCAATGTCTCTCAAGAAAAATCTTCCTGTTTCTCCGTTCAGAGCAGAATTAAGAGATCTACATCTGTAATGAGTCTTTCACACCAAAGCTAAGATGCTTAAAAAGCCTCAGAGAGGATTCAAAGAGGCTCTGAATAAAAACGCCTCATTATGTTTTTTCATTATGTTTTTTTTTAAACATATCTCAAGCTGAATACCTTATTGATCCGAATCTAAAGAAAGAGAAGGAATTGTTTATGCTATTCAATATTTATCAGTATTTGAGGCTATGAAGAGTGTAATCAAAGAAGCCTGGCATTATTTTGGAAACAGATCCCGTTCTTAACAATTGTTTCCTCAGCCCACTCAAACGGCGCTGTGAGGTCCCTCTCAGCTTCATCACTCTGACATTTCCTCATCTGGAAATTACGCAGGTGCTCATTGCCAACTATTATAACTAATTTATCCACCAACTCATCGGAAAAAAAATACAACATTAAGCAAGTTTTACACTGTATACACGCCTCGGTGTGGATTAACACACACTAGTAAGATGTTCAAATATATGTACAGCTGAACACTGCAGCACTATTACAGACATCTAGTGCTGTGGATGTACACTTAGATGAAGCGAATACTTCCTCTTACAGATATGTGGGAATTGAGGCAATAAACCATCCACCCGGAGTGGGAGATATAAACTCTCTGCTCCTAAAACTTGAACTCTGCTGTATATATACACTGAGCACTTCAGCCCCTAAAGGCCTTAATGATGACTTTGACATTAAATCGTTTTTTGTGATTGAACGCCCCACGCTGCTGTGTGGGCTTTATTTTTCATATAGTTTCATTTGTGACTGCTCAGTTTTTCTCTTGCTTTTATCCTTCCCCATGGTAATAATAATAGATGGAGATGCATACAAAAGTAAAATATACAAGTTCTCTATGGATTACTGATTATGCGAAACATTTTATTTAAAATGTCTTATACAATTTATTCTTATTTAACCTGGAAAATTCGACTCTGGAGATGTTGTCAGTGTCCAGGTCAAAATAGGTAGCAACTCAGTCAGCTCAGTAACATTTATCAATAATACACACAAAAATAAACAAGCAGCAGTGCAAACAAATGTGTAAGATAAAGAGTAAAATAAAGAGATATCACAAAACTTCAAAACTAAGAGAATGTGAAATATCAGAATAGGTCAAATTCAACGTATTTCAGGCCCAACAGGGGATGTAGTAAGTCTGCAGAAGCAGCTTCCAGGTCTTTAAAATAACCTGAATCCACTAAGCTCAACCGGGAAATTTGTATTTGAAAAAACAAACAAACAAAACATCTGTACTTTTACACAGCTTTAAGTCAGTAGGGTGAGCAAGATTTTGATAAATTATTACATTATTTTATACATTATTATACAATGTTTTTATTTGCTTATATTGATTACTAATACTAAATGACTCATGGGAATTTAATGAGGAAAGTTTTTGCATTTCTTTGTATAAGTTTTGTACTCACACAGCAAGTAAAAATCAACACTGTAATCAAGATACTTTTCTTTTCAAATTTTGGCACACTCTATTTTTAGATGAATTATTTTTCGTGTTCAGTGATAATATTTTATTGAAATGGACTGCTGTTTGAGGAAGTCAAAAATATGAGAATTGATTTTTAAAAGTGATCACTTATTTCCAAATCCTCTGTGGGGCAGCGTCCGGAACAGCGTCTGAGGTAAAGCTTATTAATTCCTCTTAGCGATACCGTCGTGCTTCTCATTTGTTGTGCACTGTAAAACAATGATGTGAAGGTGTATTGTGCACCAGTGAAATTTTAATTATCAATACAAAACAAACACAAATGTAACCAGTATCAGATCCTAGTACTGATATTTTTTCCTGCTTGCTTATTTCCTCTCTCTGTGTTGCAGACAGAAAATTTGTATTGCAATTTTTATCATACAATAAAAATGCTTCAAAGCTTAACTCTCATCAGGATATTTGACAGTGCAAAAGGATGGGCCAAAACAGATAAATATCAACCACTGACATCCAGGCCGTTTTCCTTCCCACAACATAAAGCAGTGCAGTTTTGTGGAAGTGTCCTTGGGCGTTGTGGATATGGCATCAGTGAAATAGGTCTGTCAGTCCCAACTCATTATTTATCAGTGTGAACGAGGCTGTTTTAACACAAAACAACATTTGGTCCTGAAATAAACCAGTGTATGAAAGAAAAATTATAAAGGGGAAAATTATTCAGACAACTGAAACAAAAAGAAAAACACAAAGTTGAGACCTGGATGGTAAATCAGCTAAACTTCAAACTCAGCATCACATACAGGTGTTAAAGCTAGAGAGCGATGGGGTGGTTAATGTCTGCCTCCAACAAATGCTGCCAAACGATTTTTAAAAAACCTAATAATACATTTAATCTGCATATTTTAACATCTTTTTAATTCAGTTGTGCTATTGTTGTGCAGTCAAGGTTACATTTTCATGTTTAAACTATGTGAATAGGTGGTTTGATGAAAGATTTTAATTGTACTTGTCTGTGAAAATACTATTAAATGAAGGTTAATTTCAATTGGTGGAAAAATAGTCCAGAACAGCAGCTGGCCAATCAACTTGCCCAACATCATTTTTCTTACTGGTGCCAAACCATTGGTTATGTCAAAACCTGCAACAGTGTTATTGCCAGTCATTAAGACACAGCGTGGACTGCTGCTACCCGGCATTATCCAAGATTAGAATACCTCACAGGTGATTAGGTTGTTTATCAATCTGCCATTATTAGCCATCAAGCCCAGTATCGGCCAATCAAGACACCCATATGTGGGGCTTTTCCTAAATTGAGTCCATTTTTCTGCTTAATTTCTACAGTCAGTTCAGACTCACTGATATGTGAGTTCTTGGTAAATCCCAACACTGATGCTGAACACCTGTGCAGGCCACCTTCTTTTTCCACAGAGAAACTTGATCAGGTATTAATTAATAAGGGAGAAGGGAATGAAGAGAATCAGTAAAATTTTATGAGTGCTCATCATCAACAGTCTTCTCTTTATAGATGTTTCTTTGTTTTTTAGCTGGAAATCCTCCTTAACCCTTTTCTCTCATTTCAAATACACATTTCTTTCTTACATTGTGACCTTGTGTACTTCTCAATGGACCGACCTTTATGTTACTAAAATAAGTGCACTGTTTTCAGTGAGGCCCTTCAGAGAATTGTCTGACTTACTTAAATTATCCTTGAAGTTGGCTTTATCAATCTCTGCTTCAGTGTATAGCTGACCTGCATCAGTTCATTCAAGCGAATGCCTCCGAGGTCCTTTTAAACCCACAAGGTTAATATGACATGATGAAAAATGAGCTCTCTGACCACTGACCTTAATATACTATTAATATGCCACTCACAGCCCAGCCAGCAGGTCAAAGCTGCAGTAATGGCTGCTTGAGGAATGCCTCGAGGAAGAAATAAAAAAAGAACCCATCGGAACAAATAGATGCGGCTGCAATGATTAATGTCAGGCTGCATCCCACCGTTAATATCCGTAAGTGTTGTAGCTTTGAGAAATGGTCATTGATCTGAGCGATGCTGGTAAGGCCCTCTGGTGAACAAGTCGTGTGTTTTGTTTGATGTATGACCTGTTGGGATAAAAGGCCAAACTGAGGCCTGAAAACAAGGATTTCTGGATGATAGAAAAGATGACACATGGACCATGAAATGGATAGAAGATTAATATTGGATAGACAGCTCCAATATTGAACCGAAAGCAGATCGTTTCTCTCTGTTCCTGAAAAGAGTCTGAGGTTTAATTTATCACTGGTACTACAGGGAGTAGCTAAAATGATAAGAACGTGAGACAAGATATGAATGTCAAGTAGCAAGTGTAGCTCCAGTTTTTGTTTGCTGCTTTTGCATTACAGTGTGCAGGGTTTGCAGAGGGATTGTGGAACACAAGTTCATATCGTGAACCTTGTACAAAGACAGAGAGAAAAGTGCTCTATCAGTCGCATTATCTGCAACCATAGACTAATGGACAAAGTCACAGTGTATATGAACATAGCTTCCAGGTTTGAATACTAAAATCAGTTTGCCTTAAACCTTTTTAATGGCCAGCGGAGAAGACACCATGAACTATGCCACTTGGCTCAGTCACTGTTTTTGAATCATGTAAATGAAACATAATGGTCAGTTAGTAAATTATGGTCATTGTTAGAGTCAGAAAGGAAGATTTTCCAGAGTATGCTCAAAAGACACAAGTTGTTAGCTAATGAGCATGCCGTCATTGGCGCTGCCAACGATCCAGTCATCAATCAATGCCAACTTATGGATGACATCAGATACACTGATCTTTTGGACTCTCTTCTAAATCTGTCACTGGTCAGTGTGTCCTTGGGATGTCAGTGGAACAGATATGACCTGTTTTTGCATTCACAGAATGCTGGCGAGTAATTGCAGTGTTAGATTTGAGGTTGCTCGGATGAAGATGTTCACATTTGGGGACTTTAACCTGTTGCTAGGCAGTTAGTAGGCAGCGGGCCTCTTGCCTCAACATCAAATAGGCAACATCATTAAAGGGAATGATGTTACGCCATCATGTGGCATCTTTTGCCATTGATGCCACAGAATTACATTTCAGAGAGTGGAAATGTTTCATTACTAATGGATACCTAATGTAACTGAGAAAGTTAAAGGTGATGATGTCACAGAGCTACAAAGGACAGATGTATTAGAGTTTATGCACTGATGGTCACATCTATTTTTCCTGATGCTAACGTGCCTAAAGATGCCGAGCAATAACCGATATCTAAGCAGAGGTGCAAAGATGTAAAATCCTAATAAACATGGCTAAATCACAACAATAGTTTGTGCTTGGTGCACCGGTGTGTACTGCTCAAGTAATGAAAAAAGGTATTTAGTTTAGCTAATCCAGATGTAGTTTGAAACCATCTACTTTGTTATATGATTGGAAGGATTTTTAATCCATCCTCAATCATTTAACATATAAACCAGTGGTGTCAAACATAAGGTCCGGGGGCCTTCTGTGTCGTGCGTGGCCCTTGATGTAAAATGAATTTGACAGCTCTGGTCTAAACTGTATTTGTGTCAGTTTGTCCCATCCCTTTAAATTTATATCGGTTTATGTTTGACCTTTGCCCTCTCTCTGGTTTCCAGGGTGACTTGTTGAACCCGTGCAGGTGTGACGGCTCGGTGCGGTATACCCACCAGCAGTGCCTGCTGAAGTGGATCAGCGAGCGAGGCTGCTGGACCTGCGAGCTGTGCTGCTACCGTTTCCAGGTGATCGCCATCAACCTGAAGAGACCCTGGCAGGTACAACACTGCTGAGTATTTACCCTCTGCTGAAAGTGGCCTCACTTTCAGACTTAACTCTTATTCTCTCTTTATTATGATAGCAGTAACAACTTTTAAAATAACTCAATAGAGAAATGTCTGATTAAAGCTATAAAATACTTAACTTCACCTTCATTTAATCTCTTATTTTTCTAGGCTTTTGTTTTGTTGTTTAGAGTCTTTAAAACTTGCTTACAGCAAAGCCTGGGTGCTGGAGGGTGTGGTGTTTGCATGTTCTCCCTGTGCCTGTGTGGTTTCCTTCCATCTACTGTAGATTCCTCCCTCAGTCCAAAGACATACATGTTAATTGGTTGTTCTTTTTTTGGCCTGAGGTGTGAATATAACCATAAATGGTTTCCTGTGTCTCTGTGTCTTCCCTGCAAGCTTGTCCACCATTGTCAATCAGTTGCTTTGGTGTTGGTGAAATTACCACCAGGGGCAACAATGACACAACCGCCAAAGCAAGAATGGTTTTACAGGTTGGGGCCACTGACATTTTGTCCCTCCTCATTCTTTCTGATGGTTTCACTACTTTAGCATTTGGCTTGGGTCAGTGTCACTAATTAATAGCTTGCTCAAAGGGGAATCATATGATTGTTGGGGTTTACTTTGTGTTCTTTATATTAGTGCCTATAAAGTGCCTTGAGTCAACAGGCGATATCTGGGCCCCATAGAGGCTGCACAGGTAGGCATTTGTGAATGCCAATCGAATACTGGAGTTGGTAAATCCCCGTGCTTTTCACAGATGAGAGCAGGTTCAGCGTGAGCACATGTGACAGACATAAAAAAGGATCTGGAGAAGCCGTGGAAAATGTTATGTTCCATCCTGATACCTGACTGACATTAGGTATTGGGATGAAATCCTTAGACCCACTGTCAGACCTCATGTGGGTGCAGTGGGTCTTGGATTCTTTCTGTTGCTTGACAATGCCCGGCCTCATGTTAATAAAACCGTCAGGGTAAGAAAAAAGATCGTGATACGAGTCAAAATACAAAAGTTTTTCTAAACTGTGTGTTCTTTCCAAGGTGACATGTCTCCCCGGAGACTCTTGACAGCATTTGTGCTGCATCCACAAAGTATACTTCCTTATAAGTTTCAAAGTCATTCTGAATGTCCTGTTAAAAAATATCCTTTTCATGAACATGAACAAATAGAATATTTCACACTGGTTTTTCACGGTTTTCTTTGGCAGAGGTAAAATGATGATGCTGAGCATCGCACATAAAAGGTGGTTTCTGATATATTTTTTTTAAACCTGTCTAGTGAGGTCATTCCACTTCACTAATTTCTAAATAAGATTTGTCAGTTTTCATGCCTGCAAACTGTGTGGAAAGGACAGACTACATAAAAAAAAAAACAGATGTTTCAGGGTCATCGTGATGACTGTTATTTTTAATGTACAATTTTGAGCTAAAAGATGCTGTCGTGTTTTTTTGTTTTTTTTTTCTTTTTACGCCATTAACGATGAAAGCAGCAGCTGTTTGGGAGACCTTCAACAGCCCTTTGCTGCTCTGGCTGATTATACCAAACAGTCACATTACGGAGTAACTGATGATGTTTTTGGTTACTGCCAATTCAGTGCACATGGATATGACTGAAAAAGCGAGTGCTCTTCTTTCTAAAAAAAAAAAAAATGGTTTCTGCAGATTTGTAGTTTTAAGAGGCTAAAAAATGAGGCGTGCCATCAAACTGCAGCCATTTGTTTCCTGTCTGCCCTTTTTTACTGCTTTTTGCTACCTTGGAGGTTACAATTTCCCCCCCACCAAGCGTGCTCTCTAAATTATTATGGGGGCATTAACTAGAAATTGTTTTTACAGTCACTGATGTCATCGACCCATCAGTTGGATTTATGCTCAGAAATATTTACAGCTTCTCAGTTGGAGTAAAAACAGCTTCACGAAGCCAAACTGGTAAAAAGCCATTTCACTGGCAAGCTGACAACAGATAAACCCACCTGCGTCTGTTAGAGCTGCTCTTGTAAAACGGTTGGCTTAAAGTCATACTCAGAACCCAAATGATGTGGAAGTGCACTTATCCTATGATGATGCACACTTTTCTCCTTATTGGCCGTTTAAATAAGCGCCTCTAATTGAAGTTCAGTGACTCATTGTGCACAAAATGTAGAAATAAGCGGATGAATCTTGACCTTTTTCAAAGTAGGATTTAACCCTTCTGATGCAGAGCTGTTTTGCCAAAAGTTTAGATTATAAACTAAAGGTTTTTTTTTAGTAGCAATTAAACAGCTTCAACCATAATGACAGCTGGAAATACACAGTGCTACGGTCAGGGCTGAAATAACAGAGCAGGTCAATGCAAACATATGGTGTCTGTATTCTTAAACCACAGAAGCTGCAGTTCTTGTTACAGCAAAAAGGCATTTGGTTTAAAGGCTGCACCCTGGGTTTGATCTGATGTCATCTGTCTCCAGCCTTCTATTAACTTTGCTGCTTAAGCAGTTAAAAACTTGGATGGAGGGTTTAAATATAACAACGATGTAGTCACTGAAGTCAATAATAAGTAATGTAGACTCAACAGACAGACGCTACTAGCTTTAGTTTAATCTCAGTATCCAATTGAAATATTAGCCCTCATAAAGATTTACTCCAATTACATTACTGGAAGTTTGAATTAAGCACTAGTGATGGCTGTAACAATCAGTCGGTCCAACACTTTAGTTCTTAGACTGAAACATGTCAACAACTATTTCATGAGCTGACATTAAAATGTTCAAATTTCGAGCAGAAATGAACACAACGTGGTGCAAAAAGGCTTTGGATTTTCCCTTTTATAAAAACAGTACAAGGATATTTTTTTTTAAATAACCCATTTAGAGTTTGGCTTATAATTGAAATGCGGCTATTATGATTGACAGTTGTGCTGATATGGGCAGATGTAGCCCATTGATATCTCGTAGGCTTAATCTCTGCTTATTTGAGTCACTGAATTAGACCTCTGAACTGTGTTTGTATCTTTCGGAGTATTTGTGTCATGATTTGATAAACATATCTTGCTGCAGTTATTCTTTGTCTGGATGCAACTTGCTAACCAAGATTGCTAGCCTTAAAAGAAAGGTGTCAAAACAAAACACATAACCAGAGCTTTTTCAGTTTGCTCTGCTCAGATAAACATAAAGAAAATGTCTCTTCTCTTAAAGTAATGAAGGACAGAATTTATTTTAAAGAAAACAGAGACAACAATGGCTGCTTCTGGTAGCTCGGGGTGGATGCGGCATTGAGTACGAACCTGCTGTGCGTTCCTGGTGTCACTTCCTGTCACTGCTGTCATTTTGGAACATCAGGATTCCTGCAGTCGTCCTTTCCTTCAAAAGCCAGAGCAGACAGAGACTCCTGAGGCTTAAAATATCTGCATTCTGGATCGTTTCTCTCACTGAAGAACATTCAGGCCTTTTCATATCTGTTCGCTCCAGATGGGAGTTGAGTCACTGGCAGACTGAACAAACACACAGCTGAGGCTCAGCAGAGCTTTAGTTTCTGTCCACAAAGTCCGCCTTAAGTCTTTTCTTCTGAAATGAGCACCGTGCAGCTTCAGTCATCCGCTCGTTGTCAACAATCTTCTGTTTCCAAGTTGTTTTATTCGTAGATTTATTCTGTACTTTCTGGTATCTCCCTCCATTCTCCTATTTTTTGTTTTCTTATTGTTGTTGATTGAGCTCTGATGAAGAGATTTCTTATCTAAATAGTTTTCACCTCGTTTTGTCCTTTTTTACTTTCTTCATGGCCTCCTTCCACTGCTTCTTGGCCATCCTCATCTCCTGTTTGGAGACTTTGTTATTCTTGTAGTGTGTTTTCAGGGTAGTGTTGGACTGCCTGGTCATTTCTTTGTATTATCTTCTCTTAGAGTTCCTCATCCTGTTTTGGTTAATGTGGTTATCCAGCCATGTGAAGGGCCTTCTAGTCAGGTTGGTTATTGACTGTTGGACAGAGAAGATGACAGGCTCTATTATCCATTTTTTGTTCATATACATATATATATATATATATATATATATATATATATAGTGGCTCTTGTGTTTTCCTTACATTTCGTATCCCACTCAGGACTTTACTCCAGCTCTGTGACAGTCTTGTCTTCACACTTTGTGTCTTCAGAGAAACATAAATTACGAATCACAAATACAACCAAGGAAGTTGCTACAAAGATGACTGCTTACAAGATCTACTGCAGTTTTTAACTTGTTTTAAATCTTCTTAAATACATTTTTTATTTCCATTCTACTTCCACAAGGACCTGCATTCAGTTTAGATTTAAACTCCTTATTTTACCATGTTTGGATTTTAACTTCATATGTTTTTCACGCATTGTTTTTTATTTGAGCTCCTTCTTTGGTGTAATTTTTTATTGTTCTGAGCATTTTTGACCTGTGGTGTTATATTTGATTTATTGAGCAACATTGGTTTTCATGTTTCGGTGTCTGTTGTATGTAATTTCCTTACATTTGGGATAAATGAAATCAGACTTATATTATTTCCCTGATAATATTTACAGTTTTTACTTAAGCAAGGTTTTTTAAATGCAGGATTTTTTTCTTTTTACTGACTCATTTTGCAGAGTATTTTATTCTTGTATTAGGCATGTGTTGTGTCTGTGCAGTTCTGGACCACTCCTAGCCCTCCTTCTGTTTTTTTTTTTTTTACACTTT
>VUQR01007769.1:34964-62988 GCA_015108515.1 Hemichromis elongatus | reverse complement strand
TAATGAAACATATTTAGGGTTTCACACAATTTGTTTTACACATGTGTACTTCCTGTCACCCCAACACATTATAAAGAGTTGTCTTCATGCTAATGTTGGATTAAAGCTGCTACACTTTTGTTCCAAGACATCTGTATGTTATATTCAAATGAATAGCAATATTACAAAGAAATATACATATACATATACATATATCTATATATATCTATATGTATATATATATATAGATATATATAGATATATATATATGTATACATATATATATATACATACATATAGATATATATAGATATATAGTGACCAGTGCAGAGTGTACAGTGTACTTGTGAAGCTGCAGGATAGCTTCTGAGTGCATCCTGTGGAGTGCGTTGTGTGTGTTTAAGTGTTGTGGTTGAGATGTCGTATGGCTTGATGTTAGAAACTGTTTTGAAGTCTTGTAGTCCCAGCAGACAGACTCCTCTAACGTCTGCCAGATGGTATCAAGGAGAACAGCTGATGTGCTGGGTGGCTGTGGTCCTTGATGATGCTGTGTGCTTTGCAGAGATAAATGTCCTGAATGGCAGGAAGCCTCATGCCTTCACCGCCCTCTGGCATAGCAGCTGTAATTTATCTATAAACACATCTGGTAGCCTAGTGCTCACCTCTTCAGGTGGAACTTGAGGTATCTAAGGATGCTCCTTGTCGGGACAAATGTGCAGGACATGCAGGCGATGATCTTCCAGTTGCACAGGTTCCCTGGGCTGCCGGGCTGTGGCGGCCGTGTCGTCTGCTTGATGAGCTGGCAGTAGAGCTCATCTCGCAGCGGTTTGAGCTCCTGGCCCGTCTGCAGGATGCCCTGAATGATGGGCACTGGGTCGGCCACACCCTCCAGATGCTGCAGAGAGCTGAACACCTTGAGGGCTTCATCCTGTAGGGTTGTGCAGCTTCTGCTTCTTGAAGCTGAGCAGGGAAGAAGTTGTGACCATATCAGTACATATGGTACAATAATATCTTGACTAAAATTGAAAAATTTAGATATGTTAAAGACATTAATACTAAGTTAGATTGTCAGTCCTCTTCTGTCTCAGTGGTACTCACTGGTGAGATGAATGTCCCCATAGGGCAGTGGCAGCAGTGGGGAATGCAGAGGGTGATGACTGTAGCGGAGGATTGGGTTCCTTTTGTGGATCTGCTCGACGACCTCCGAGTTCAGACAGTTCTCCTGCAAAGAGAAGAGGAGCTGGACTTTAGTAAAGTGCTGATTATCTGAGGCTTTACTGGGGTGAAAGAATTAAAATTTACCACTGACATCCTTTTTGCACTTTCACAGTTTCCTACCTTGATGTCCTGGATGAGCTGCTGGGTGGGCGTGTCTATGGGAGCTTTGGTATCTATGACATTCTGGACAGAGTTGGCCCAGCGTGTGGCTTCAGTCAGCAGCTTGCAGTAGAGACGGTACGAGTGTTTACGGCCGTACACGATCACGTTCCAGTATCCTGACACAACAAGAGGAGCAGAGAGACACTGAAGCTACCGGGTAGAGAATGAGCTGGCAGGTCTTGCCATTTTCTTCTCTTACCAGTCTCTTTGAAGACCTTCTCATCTGGCTGAACCACTGAGCAGAGACTGTTCAGCACCAGCGTTCCCAGCTTGAGGGCGTTACGCTCCGAGCTCTTATAATAGTCCAGGGAATTGTGGGTAAGCAGAAACCAGCGCTTCTTCAGCTTCAGTGAGGCTTTGGTGCTGTTCTTCATCTCTTTGTGCAGCCAGCCTGGTGGAAAAAAAAAAAAAAAAAAGTTTTTATGTTCTCTGGTTTCCTCCGAACTTTTCAAAGCTATAAAAATGCAGAAAAATCAAATTTGGCTTATAGGGATTACTTCTACATACACAGATTTGATTAATGAATTATAACATTTATATGAGCACCCACTACTGGAGCTGTAGAAATGATAAGGAAACATTTAAATATTTTTTTATTTACAATCTGATTTCCTAACCTGTAACTTTTAACCGACAGTTAAAAATTTTAAACACAAATTAAAAAAAAAAAAGGAAAAACAAAAACAAGAAGTGTATTATTTGTCACCTCGGATGATGAACTCCTGTCCATCGACTCGGGTGTCTCCTTTGGAGCGCTGCAGCAGAGTGATCCAGTGGTGCATTTCCTCAGGCGTGTCAGCGTTACAGTGCAGCACTCGGTTCGCCGTGATCATCACGAAGGAGTTCGGCCTGTCGCAGTTCAGAAATCATTAAGACGACAGAAGGGAAGGGAGCTCGATAATCAAACACTGTAACAGCTCTCAGTCACCTGGGTGCAATCCTTGGATTAAGAGATATTAACTAAACTTTTAATTTTGAAGTAGATGACAAACAAGATTTAAGGCTACTGACATACAATAGCATGAACGTATAGGTTACAGGACACCACAGAAGAAATACAGGACTAGAAAGCACTGATCTAAAATGTTCCCCATAGGAAGAAATGCAGCAGCTGAGGTGCTGAAACCAGACGGGCTTCTCTCTGAAGGCTTTTTTCCGACACCTTCTGGTTTCCTTGCTTTGGTCTCTGTCAAAGAAAATCCACATATATGTGATGTGATGTTTGATGGTTTGATGTAGGTCCTCACCTCTCTGGATTATCTGAAGCACACACTGAATCGATCATCCCCACATCCAGCGTTCCCTGAGGAGACACGCAGAGAGACGGAGGGAGGTTCACAAACAGTTTTCAAGGTGTGGATAATGAGTTTGACCTTCGCCTGCACCGTGGAAACCAATTATCTCACACACAAGGGGGAGACGAGCAGCAGCGCCTTCACTCACAGGTACAACACTGAAAAAGCTCGTGGCATTTTCAGCACATCTGTGTCCTGATACTTCAAGACAAATCAGTACAACGAAATTAAGAAATAAGAGGAGAACAAAAGAGAGTAGCATGAATGAAAGTGTCAGTCACCCTGTATAGTAAGGAGCACCGTTTCCTACACGTCGATGTTATTTAGCAGGTGACACATTTTGGGTTTTTGTTTTTTCTAATTTTCAGCTGTTCCACCAGCTGGCATCCATAGCGATCTGCTGCTTTTCCCTGAGCTCTTCTCCAGTCTTGGACTGAAGCTGAACTTGGAGCTTTTTCTGCTCTGGAAATCTGCTGAGAACCTCCCCTCTAACCAGAACTTGTTCTTCTGTTTGTCTCGAGAGCTGACTGGAGAGGCAGCTGAATATTACCATGTCATCTCTTGTCATAAAGTACACATCTCTTACATTTATTAAATGGGTACTCCCAACCCTTGCCATCTATTTTGAGGAAACCCAGAACGAGACATGCATTTTTAACTATGTTTTTATAGCAGCTGGAATTTAAAGGAGGCAAAAGTGCTACTGAGAGCTGAAGCATGAATAAGGAGATGGAGGAACATATTTTAAAGGATAATGTCCTCTCCTTGCTGTGTGAAGAAGGTTTGTGTTATGGAAATGTGTTAAAGCAAAGTGCAGAACATTCTGCTGTTAGGACGACATTAAACAGACGCATTTTGAAGACTACATTAATTTTTTTTAACACAAAGCTCAGCATAAATAAAGCATCAGAAATGTTATTAGAACTCCATCTCCCAGAGGCCTTTGTTTCCTCGCAGTACTCACCACAGCATTCTGGGGATTGGCCTGCTCGTCGTGCATTTCTCTGATCTCCTGTTCTGTGGAGCCGTGGACCTGACTCAGCACGCTGAACCACTGACTGCAACCATCATAGAATAGTGAATAGAAAAACCCTTTACTGTCAAAACAAAATATAAATAGTAGACAGCAGGAATAAATAGCAAACAGGTGAAATATATCATCATCATCACCACGGAATAATCAGAAACTTAAGCTTTAACAGTGGACATGCAACCCTACAGGCCGCTCAGTTAGACTCAAGCATCCTCCGCCTACGTCCAAAAATTCAACATTAAACTACTTCAAAGTGAGTACAAAAGAAAATGAAACATAAAATCAAAGCAAATTTCTAGCCATACTCGTATCATGCATGCAAATATGAATGTGAACCTGCATGTGCGTCCCTTTTAATATAAACTGTACATCTGTACGTTTTATATGTGTGTTAAATAAATCCAAAAGGATTCTGTGTTCAGTCCGATTGTGTCTCAGACGTACGGAGCTGATGTCGGCTCACACTGTCTGGTTTTATAAACCTGCTCCTCCCACACACCCACACCTACAGCCGTGTTTTCATCACTTCAGAGCACATTGCATTAACTAGCATTCATGTCCTGTGACCTCAACCTAAGATTTTTCCTTTTGTATTTCTCTCTCTTAAAGGAGGTCAAATCCCCATACTGTGACAGCGCAAACATAATTATGTCCCACATTCAGACAGACAGAGTGCTTGTTGCCCTTTTGAGCCACAGCGGAAGTAGACTGTCTGAGAGGAAATCAATGTGTTGCCAGAGGCAACCGTCACATTGACCCTATAGCAACAATACCTCCCGTTTATTATACAGTTTTCGACAGGCTGTGAGCAGGTTCATGCCAGTTGAGGAAATAATAGGATCAGGAGAGAAGACAGAAGTGGGAGGATAGGGAGCATTAGGAGTGTAATAACGATGTGACTAATAATCACTACTGTGATTATATGAAAAAGATTATAGAGCACATTTAAATCCTGCCCAGCAGAGGAGAAACAAAGAATGTCTCTGCATTTCCCCTGTAATGTGTAAAAATGCCTTCTTGTCATTTCTTCTTGCTAGCAGGTACTAAAAACTATGAACGCCACTAGAGAGCTGAGGTTTCCATGAAAAGCTGGTCATGGTTTTTGGGGGTTGCAGGGTTGAATGGGTCACAAAGCGAGTGCTGCTGTGACTGCTTCGGTTTCTACCAAAATGATGCCGTCATCACTACTTTGTATGGAAGACACCAGCTGGCAAACACTTTAATATTTGGGCTGTAATGAAACTTGAAAAAGTGTGAAGTAAACCAGATAGAGAGAAGGGTTTTCTTCAAAGTAAAAGTTTGACGGTGCAATGGACCTGCACTCCAAGTTAGTGGTGTCATTGAAGCTAAACGACTACTTGTTATTTCAGTCATTTTGACTCCATCCTTGCATGAAAAGTCCTTTACACAATTACTTTGTTTGGGTCCTGTGAAAAGCTAAGCACAATATATCAAAGACAAACACACGACTTACCTTGCATCCTCAGCAGACTCTGCAATCAGATGGTAGGTTCTCTCTGGCATCACGATGTCGATTCCGTTCTCCTTACCGGTGTTATCGATGACTTCTCTGCAGGTCAAAAAAAGGAAAAATAATGACTAAAGTTCTTTCCATTCTTTCCACTGTTTCACCATGAATCCTTCAGTGGTCTGAGTTTTTAATCTCTCTTCAATAACATAATCATTTTCAAACTCACCACCAGGATACAATAAAAAAATATAAATTTTACTGGATATTTAAATGATTAACTAACAGTTTTTCCCCATTATTACTGTAAATGAAGGGGTTGTCAGGCAAAAACAACAACCCTCAAAGCGATGTTCTCTTGTCCTTACTTGGCGTTGTGCATGTCCAGCACCCCCTTCATCTTCTCCTCGCCGTCGTTCTCAAAGTACATGAGTTTGCTCTGGCGCAGCACGAACCAGCGCCGCTTCCAGTTGCGTCGGGAGAGCGTGGACGAGCCGCCGCCTTTCTTGTGCAGCCAGCCCTGCTTCAGAGCCTCCTGCTTAGTTCTGAACCACAGGAAAGTCTCGTCCTTCAGAACACACCAACGCCGCTTCCACGTGTTCATCAGGCCACCTAGAGAGGAAAAATATGAGATTTCAAATGCTCCGTCATGCATGACATCACTTGGAGATCAGAACCTTACTCTTTGTCTCTTAGAAGGTACAAATAAGTCCTAAAGCTGTATAAATGATCCCCATAACTGTCCCCTGTTGGGGTTCATTAAAGCAAGTGTACGTTCTAAGAAAATAATAACCTTTGATGTAGAGGAAGCTGTGGAAGTATGGCAGCGTGACACAACTGTAGACAGAGTCCCGACGATAGGACAACTCATCGTCTGTGTCGAACCTTTCAAAGTCGTCCTCGCTGTCCTCAAACTGGAGCAAATCAAATCAAATCAAATTAAACAACACATGCAAGCCCCAGTGTGCATATTATTTTAATGAGATGCTTTATAAGAGTCAAGGGTATCTGTAAATCAGGCATGAAATTTTCTACCTGTCATTGAAAATGGCTTGAAAATTTTTGAGCAGTTGACTGATGTGAAAATAATATAACTCAGAGCAGTCTTGTTGTGAACAGTAACTAGTTTTAGCTGACCTGTTTACTTCCTCAAAACTAAGATTCAGCTTACCGACGACTGAGCCCCCTCTGAGCTAAAGCGGTAAGCCCCTGAGCTGTTGTAGGTGCCAACAGATCCGCGGTAATCCGGAGACCACTGTCCACTGCGAGGGTTGGAGAAAGCCATGCTGCCACTAGACACGATGGCACCTTCATCGTAGTCATCCTGATCGTAGTCTGAATCCTCATCTGGAGGTATCAGCTCCACCAGCTCATCAGATTGAGCCTCAGATGAAGCCTGGGGGTGGCAGTAAGCAGAATCCCCGCTGGATGAGGCACTGTGGCAGGCCGAAGGCATCGCTGGCAAAGAGTGGTGAAGCACAGTGGTCGGTGGCAGAGACGGAATCACGGCATCGTTGGCGTACGGGTCTTCTTCGGACGAGTCATCGCTCGTTCGGATACCGCTCGTCCGCTGGCCGTCCGAGTGGCCGTGCTCGCTTGGGTTAGGTGAGTCTTTAAAGGCATCGTCATCCGCCCCGAATCCTTCATCAACCTCTTCTTCCTCGTTACCCCTCCTCCGGCCATCCTCCTCCTTCTCATCCTCTTCACCCACGCCCAAGGAGCTCTCAATGTTCCTCACACACTCGTCAATCTCATCGAAGTTCAAGGAGTCCAGGAATTGCTGCGCTGCCTTGCAGGCTTCATCCTCCAGCCGCCGGAGCTCCTGATCGCGAAGCAGCTGCAGGCGGTTCAGCGAGGCTTCGGTCAAAGACAGCTCCTGGCGCTCCTTCTGTCTCTGCAGCACCTGGATCTCCCGCTCTAGTCGAAGAATTTCCTCCACTTGAGATGCCTCATGTGGACGTATTGCCTCCTCCTCTTCTGACGCCTCCACAAAGGTTTCTGGTGACTCAATCTCCTCCAGCGCGTCTGGTGATGCTGCAGCTGCTGCTGCATTTTGAGACTCTGTCAAAACCAGAGAGGCCAGCTCCTCAGCACGAAGCAGCTCCTCCAGTCTTCTGGCTTCCTCAGCCTGAAACCAGAAACATGAGACTTATTTCCCAAGATGTCAACACTAATTTATAAAAAAATACCCAAAACAAGAGAGGGCCTATTTTTATAAGCAAATTATACACAACAAATACCTGAGAGGATACAAGTTGTCTTTTTTTTAACACTTCTTTACTGCCTAGTACAATAAACTGGAGCCTGTTACAATAGGCAGAAGTCTTTGTCGTAGCTAAAGAACATTATAAAGAAATATAATTGTGTTCTCTACCGATCAGATACGCCTGTAGAGACCGGGCTGCTCGGGAAACAGTCAGCTAATAAAAGTTTTACACCGTTTTCCACTTAAATCAGTTTTACCATACCTCTCTGGTGAGTCTCTCGGCCTCCAGCCTCTGTCTCTCCCTGCAGGGCACAAACACACAGACATCAGCTGAACGAACAGACAGTAGGGGAGACGATGGACCGAAACCAGAGTGACTGCACTTCCTGTCTCACTGTGAGATTAAAATATCAGAATCTATCGAAACAACAAAAATACAAATGCCACACCACACTGTGAAACCTTTTAGGAAAACATAATGTGAGAAAAGCTACAGATATATTCCGATAAGGATGTTTTTACAAACTCACTACTAAAGTGTGACAGCAGCAGTGATTATAAAACAATCAATCTGCAGTATAAATGCAGCTGTGGCCCCTTGAAGGTCAAAGGCACCACTGAGGATATGGAGCTCATGACTCAGTCTTGATTGTGGGATTTGGGGGATTTACTTTCTATACTTACAGGCAAATTACATGCTGTGAGTTTTTTAAGCCTGATGACATCATCAGTCCATAAAACGTCAGGACAACTACCATCAAAAGAAGATCACTGCGTACATCTTTAGTAATTTACATTGTTGTCCTTCCACATACATATGTAGTGAGCATAAGATGGGGAGCAGCAGCATGACTTAATTGCAGAACAGAGCAAGCATCAGTGAAAACAAATGTGAGATTCATGAAGAGGAGCTGAGATGGTTGCAAAGCAGCTTGCAGATGCACACCAACTGTAGACAAGCTAAGCTAATGTCCTAAATTAGCTGCTGGTCTGGCGATGAGATCCACTCATCTGATGACTGCAGATGAAAATGAATTAGTTGTCTACCAGAACTGAAGCTATGCTCAATTTCTCCTACAGTATAATAAAACAGGCATTAGGAAAATGTTATTATATATGTGTAATATATTAATGTCATTATAAATAGTGGAGGCAGGGGATTTGTAGTCCTTAATGTCCTGAATTTATCACTAAGTGACTGAAATAAACCAGTGCCAGGAGAACATTTTCCAAAGTGAGGACACATTTTTCAAACACATTTTCAGTCCAGATTTCTCTCATTTCTTTTCTTTCTTTTTTTTAAATTAAAACAAACAAACAAACTAAACACAAGTGATATGCAAAAACCTATTTTCTTTTTGCACAGTACTTTTTAATTTGGCTGCAGCTACAGTAATACAGGGTGAACAAACTACACCTGAGTAGCCCACCTCTCCATCTCCTGCATCCACCTGCGGCGTTCCTCCTCCTCCTTCTTTCTCCTCTCCTCCAGCATGCGGCTGTAGGTCCGACGGGCCAGCTGCCCTCGCAGACACTTCTGGAAGGTGAGCGCTGCCCAGCGGACGAGCAGGAACTTCCTCCTCCAGTAGAAAGCCCGATAGTTCTTCTGGATGACCACAATACACTGCAGCATCTTCTTGTACTGCTTTCTGTTTGGGGGATAAGGACCGGGTTGTTGAGCATTTTGGTTTGAATGAACATTAAAAATGATTCTACTGAATTTTTAAAGTTTTTATTCATTTTTTGTACCTGGCCATGTGGCCCATGACATAGGCCTGGATGATCATGGCTGCTTTCAGCACCTCCACCTCCCTCTGCTTCTCCAGGCGATGCTCCAGAGACTCTCGAAGAAAGACCTGAAATAGGAGAAAGAGACAAAAGAGAGAAAGTGCAGAAAAAGGAAAAAGGGGAGTTTATTTACTTTATTATTGTTACTGAAGAATTAGCAGTAAGGGAAAAATCAAAAACATTACTGCTTCCTGATTTCCTTCTCTTCTAATTTTGTTTTACTTTTCAGTTAAAATCATGTTCACACTGAGCTTAGAGAGTTAAAGAACATCTCGTGACATGTTTGTGTAATACGCAGCAGAATTTAACAGGCCATATTTACAGTCTGCAACACCAAAACATTTTTTGGGTAAAACAGTTTAAGGAAGGGCTAGTGCATGCATATTTTTGAGAGTATGAAGGTGCACGTTTGCAAAAGTCACATTAAAGTCAGAAAAATTAACGTAACTTTGCATGGTTGGACCAGCATCACACAACAGATTCCACTGATGAACACAAAGTTATCCCACTACTAATCCCATAGTTTAGTTCATAAATACCACAGTATAAAAAAATGTCCTGATCTCTAATAGCCACAAAATGTTCAAGTCCCAGCCGCTTAACATAGTTCGCCCATTACTCACGCTGTATTAGCCACACATTATGAATAAAAGATTTACAAGTGAACAGAATTAAAAAGATGCAGGACGTTTCTTTTTCTAAAACATTACCATTTAACAGACAGTCGCTCACAGAAGAACAACAGAGCCAAACAAAGCGGCCGACATAAATCAAACCCAGATCCTCCTCTCCCTTTGTTCCTGCTACTAAAGACTGCAGATTACTGCAGCGAGTGATTTCAGCTACATCTCTCCATGAAAAGACCGATCTTACGGGCACTTAGTGCAGCTGCCTGCTCAAGGAACCAAGCTGTCGTCCATTGATAGAGAAACTGGGCCCAGCGAGGGCCGCCGGGGGTTAATCCGATTAGGGAGGGAGGAAAATGAGATATGGGACGTGGTCTCAGGCGACTGTGACGGTGGGGAAATATCACAGTGCTACGGGGAGTACACACACACAGGAGTGCACACTGCCTGTTGGTATGGTGTGTGTGTGTGTGTGTGTGTGTTTATTGGCTGAGTGACAGTGTTGGATCCTCAGCAGCGAGGCACTAATGAGATTTTTTGGGGGGAAACGTAAACTTGTCAGGGTGATGTGGATGTCACTTATGAGCAGGTTAATTAACAGGGAAACATCCATTACATGCTCGAACACGTGCACATGCAATACAAAGACACGCACACACACCACTGCTGTCTCTCCAGGAATTCAGCATCAGAGCAGAATGACACCAGATTAATATTTATGTGACATGTAAAATATATTCATAGCAAAATAACAGAACCAACAAGTACATTTACCCATCTAAAAATAACAGAAAAATGAGCTTCATCATTAACAGCACGCTTGTGCACGTGCTTCCTCGTGCTTCCCAGGTAGCACTCCTGCCTAAATAAGAGAATTTTATGTAATATATTTATATATTGCTAGAACACATAGAAGACACACACCCATGAAAATATCTAGCATAAAAATCTGTGCCAGCTCAAAATGCAGACTGTTGTTGGAACCTCTCGCAAATAAGGGAGCAGCTGAAAGAAGAAAAAGAGCGAGTACCTAACGTTAAGTCTCCTGCTGAGTGCTACATGGAACAAAGAGCATCTTCTGAACACATCCCAACCCTATCCTCTAATTTTTTAACACTGGTGAGTATTAAACCCCATAAGCTAATGGATAAACCTGACCAAACAGCTGTGAACCCCTCTGAAACCTTACATCTCTAGGGACGTGAACATAAAGTTATTGTGTAAATACATGTCACGTCAGTACAGCCTGCAACTATACTCAGTACTGTCAACCTCCTTATATCCGTTTCTGACTACTGCTTTGAAACAATTTTTGAATTCATCAGCAAGAGAATATAAGTAGACTTATATATGTCATCAGATTCCTGAAGAAAGGTGGTTGTGAGGAAATGCACAGAGAAGTGGAATAAGTGCTGCTATCCAGGCTCATTCTGGTATTCATACAAAATACACACATAAGGAAACGTAGCTTTGAAGAAAGCAGCTCTTTGTGAATCTCTACAAAACACACGCTGATTTATGATTACATAAAACAACTAAGCCCACACAGAAATGATGCCACACAAGCTCCAAGTGCAAAACACGCAAATATACAGACCACACAAAAAACACACCCTCCTTTTATTAAACAGCCTCCGACATGAACCGCACATGCTCAGAAGGAGCAGTCTCGTGTACAAGTGCACACATTTGCATCCCAATAAAACGAGCGACTAATCCTTTTTAATCATTACTATGCTAATTAGTGCCACAAAGGCCTTGCTAAGCCTCGCTGCGTTTTGATTCTTGCTGTTGGGGCCTTTGGGGAGCACCGCTTACCGTCCCGGGTCAGGCCCGTGGAGAAAACTAAGCAGTAGGAGAAGAAAGCAGAGCCACATCTTTTCCAGGAAATTAAGTTTAAGGCGGTAAAAAAGCAATACATAAGTCTGAGACAATAGTCGGGACATGTGCTGAATGAAAAGAGCTGCAGGCCTCCTCGATGTAAATCTCAGTGCGAGAGGCAGCGGGACAAAGTGGACAAATCCCTCTGAGGGAGATGGAATTGATTTAAGCGTTCAGAGGCAGGGACGGCAGCAGGGACGGCTCCGTGGTTAGGTGGAGAGCATGGTCTCAGGGTTAGAAGGTCCGCAGAGGCCATTCAGGCTGAAGGTTTTATAGGAAATTTCAAAAAAAGGTCTTCCAACCATTAAGTATGCGATGACTCACAAACAGCCGTGTAAATCTGGTAAAAAGCGGCAGACACCCAAAAGAAAAGAGAAACAACAAAACAAATCACGTTTCTCTCAGTCATTTGAAATATGTGACAAATGTGTTATTAAAAAGTCTATGAAATAAAACGCCTACTGCTATTTATCGTAGATTGTACATTCATGTTATGTATCAACAGTAAAATTGTATTATAATGGATATTTTTAATGAGTTCATAACCTCCAATAATACTTGGGGCCATTTAAATGTTGTTGTTCTGAGATTTTGCCCTATCTATTCAGTTAGGAAGCATAAACTATTATGAATCCATTTCATCTTTTTTGATGCAAATTAAAATGATAACAGGCACACTAGAGAGGCAACAAACCGCGAAAAGCGAATGGCTTGACAGGCGATGGCTACACACCAGCGTCCTTCCCCCATCCCTCCTGATGGATTCTTTCTATTTTTGCTTTTTGTTTGTGTCCTTGTCACTGCTGGTAGAACGAGACAGTGTCTGCAGCCCACTCAGGATGAATCCAGTTCCTCCAGGACGGCTCATCTATATGTGCTGTCATAGGAAGGTTTGCTGTGTCAGCGCAGTCTCAAGTGTGTGGAGGAGACACCAGGAGGTGGACTGCTACATGAGGAAAGGTGGGAAAGGCCGCAGAAGTTCATCAACCCAGCAGCTCTTTTGTGCTATATATGTGTAGTCAATCATCTGCTGTGATATATCTCTCTCTATATATATATATATCTAGATATCTACATACAGTAGATAGATAGAAATACAGATATCTGTATATATCTATATAGATATAAATATATACAAACATATGTGGGTGTATTGAGACCTTTAGTCATAGAAAGGCTCCATATAAGCACCAGTCCACTTCACAATTTTAGGGGTATTGTTATTCCTGTGACTGCCACAACATTTGTTATCCTCAGTATATATTTTAATTTAATTTTTAGTTAAATAGCTAATTTTACTTGAAAATAATGAATAGAGTGTTGAAAACTGTCATTAACATGAAAATATGGTTTTTAAATGGGTTACGTGTAGTGGAGTGATCCATTAAATATTCAACCGAAAACACACTTGTTCTACCTCACTGCTCTAATGGTGTATTCACAATTCAGTTTCCTGTGCTATTGTTGGTCCTGGACGGACACTGATACACATACTAATGACCACTCATCCGTTCGTCTGTCCACCCACGACCACACTTATCCTTCACTGCTGTCACCTCCTGCAGCATCACACGGTCATGCTGTGAATAGCGATCTGTATCCCCCATCTGTCATTTCCCCACAACACACACACACACACACACCCACACACACACACACACAGGCAGTAGGTATATTCTTCCTGATCCTGTGTAGTGGAAGCAGAGCAGTAGACTGAAGGGTTGAAGACTGCATCCAATAATTGTTGGATTCTATGCTTCAGGTGTTCTGGACCACACACACACACACACAGATACAGTGTCTGCAATGGTTTCATAGAACTGAATTTCTACGGTGTATGAAGCCAAATTAAGCCTTGAGGGGAGCAGAGAGCAGCCAAAATGGATTGGCATCCCCCGGCGCTGATGTTCAGTCTGCAACCAATCATACTCCAAGCTAGCAAAGAGAATACAGAACAACCAGTATGGAGCCAGATACATTCAGGAGCTCAGACAGGAAAAAGTCAATTATACCATAGAGGACTGAGCAGAAGGGGCATATTTCACTACTGACAGAAAGGGAATGCAAACCTGTAAGTAAAGACTGAGTAAAAACCAATGATATTTGTATTAGAGAGCCTTAAACATGAATTATGTTTGGAACTGTACTGTATTCAGAAACACTTTCATCTTTTAAGAATAAGCTAAACTAAACTAATAAACAGCAACATACAGACATATTTATGAGAAGTTTAAGAAAAAAAAACTTTAAAAAAAGAAACAATGATGACTTAACCCTACATTCCTCAAAATGTAAGAGAGCTGTTCTTCTTGATGAATCACTGTTTACACAATCCACTGCAGACTTGGCAGCCAGGACCCTGAATAAGTGCAGTCCTGAGTTTAAAGTGCTCTCTGTGCTTCCTCTAAAATGACTGCTGCCTGCTCCACTCCGTGTGCAGGGGGAGAGACACCGGCATGTTTGTTAAAGCTAACCAAAACCTATTTCTAACCGAGCAACCAAGTCTTATCCCGTACAACTAAAATTGCTTAGATGTGACATATTTAATGGACATCTATAAAGTGTGGCAACAGGCAAAAAGCTGCGCTAGTGAGCATAAAAGCAAATGCAATTCGTCGCTCACCTTGGTCTTGCCCAGCTGCCACTCTGCACTGCTGCTGTCGTATTGGCTCAGCAGCTGGACGCAGCACCCTCTGGGGTCATCTGACATCAACAAACCACGCATCAGCACCTTGTACCTGAAGAAGGAGAAGGAGGGGTGAAGGGTTTTTGCATGATTTGTATGACTTTTGTTCTTTAAAGTTTGTATTTTAGGAGCTGAAACAATCCTGCACCTGTTTTGGGGTCTGAAATTTTCCGTAGAGCAGTGTGGGCTTACGTATGAATGCGCGGCATAGTGGGTACAAACCTCGAGCAGAAGTCCTGAATGGTTCTGCGGACGGGGAAGCCGGTGCGTCGAATCTTGACTGTTTCCAACATGCCGGAATACCTGAGCTGGTTCAGAACCACCGACTGGTCAAAATGATCAGGCATCTTTGAAGAAAAACAAAAATCATATTCAAATGGACGTCTCTGTGTTCAAGTAAAAGTAATATTACGTCCCAAAAATCAAGCACAAACAAACGTCAACAGATTGAGCATCCATCTGCGTCCTGCAGCAACGGCTAACGATTTTCATTCTTCGACCACAGAACACTTTAACACCACAGCGCGCATCTATTGATGTTCCCCTACAAATCACTCAATGCTGCTTTCATAACACTGTTACAACAATACTAACAATGTGAATCGCCTTTCACAATGAGACCTTACCATCCAGCATGGGGCTTGATGACGGGGATAGATTTTTTCACAGCAGCGGTGACTGATTTTGCCTTCTGACTTACTCTCTGTGTTTGCAGCATGGTGTGATTTTGATGCATTTTACTTTATTGGTCATTGCTTTGTGAGTGTGGCTGGCAAAAAGCATTTAGAAAGAGTAGCAACACGTAATATTTGAACACCGTGCCAACAAGATGGCGAAACAGCCGATGCAGATAACTGAGGGCTAAAACTTCGCTTTAAAGTGTTACCTTAGCGTCATGTGTTTGGTTAGCTGTAAGAAGGCAAGTGTCTAACTCTACACATTAGACTACAACACAAGCTGCTTTAGCTCATCTTAAACAAACACCAAATATGGCTTACTAAACGTTGGACATTTGACACATCAGAGATGACGTGCTTGCTCGACACATAGGCTTAATTGTTTCTGGATTTTCGTTTTTTTGTTCTTTTCCTTCAGACGTTCATAAAAGTCTTGTTCTAGGTTCTTAAAAGCGCGTCATACTAGAGTAAAACTATGACGGCAACTTCCTTGTGATATCAAGGAAATTGTCCAGGTCCCCTGGTGGGAGGCAACCCGTCTCCAACAAAGCACAGTCTGTCTGAAATTACTCTCCTACAGATTATCGAATGTTTGCAGATAACTGACATCAGTCTTCTAAATGTAGACAGATTGCTAACATGTTACAATCAGTCTGTGTAGATGAGCGCATCTCCTTGCAGCATTGATCTCGACTCAGCTGGTTGCCTAATGGTTGTAATCTGGTTATACTACTATATAAAACCAAGGTTGCCAAGCATCTACGTCATTTTGTAGTTAAACTGCAGTCCTGCATTAACCCCCCAACTATTTTTGTTTCAGATCTATGAGTTTCAGCCTGGTCCGAAACCGGAATTTCTGTGTATATACATGCAAACAATTTCAATTGTTTGTAACTAATTTTTCAAAGGTAATGGCCACGTTATCACTAACAGATGCATTTCTACCATCACTCCATTTAATGGCAAACTGATAGCAGATGAAGTCCATCTCACTGATGTTTTATCGCCATCTTAATGCACTTCAGTCACGTAGAAGGCAGAAAATGACTGCAAGTAGTTGCAGACTTGGTCCCCAAATTTTGAGCAACCATTTCAAAGGCAATAAGATGAAAAGTTCATTGAATTCAATTCAATTCAATTTTATTTATATAGCGCCAGATCACAACAACAGTCGCCTCAAGGCGACACACGGTTACAATAATTTTTATTCATGCTGTGATTTAATATGACTATAACATACTTTGCTAGCACTGTACTGTACCATGAAGACGTGGTTTGTGTTACTCACAGCTTAGTTATTTACTAGCAGACAAAATTCACCAAAGTTTCATGATGTTCAGAGAAGGCAGACATATCCAAGTCCATGTCTTCAGAATTCAAACTGGGCAAGTCACAATCTATATGGACAAACTGCACTGCAGGTCAGTAAAAATACATAAACTTGGGAAGATTCGGGAAGATCTGTCCCCTTTAAAAAGCAACTTCTTATATCACGGGGCAGACATGGCAACACTATCATTCCACTGGAGTCACGTTTCACTCTGCGTGACAAGTGCAGTTCCTTTGACTTTGGTTATCTGGCTCTTCAGATGCTGCATGTTGTTAGATTCTGTACAGCAAGCTTATCACAGCTCATTTGTTTGAAACAGCAGTCTACTGCTGCAAACTCAGTTGATGTGAGTACAGTAAAAGAAGCAAAACTAGGCAATGAAAGAAGTTAAAAATGACCAAGAATGAATCCTGAAAAGCTGAAACAATCCACCCATATCATATGACGTCTGCAGCTAAGCCTCATAAAACTTCAGTCCCTTTAAACCCTCATGCACACGCATACAACTGCATACCAGTCATTCAAAACTCTGAACTCGGAGACAAAGAGATGCGTATGACAGCAGCAGCCAGCAGCAAACCAATCCCTCCCCTCTCCAAAAACACACTTGGCTCTGAGATACCATTATTACTTACAGACGTGCATTCAGAGAAAGCCATTTTCCCGGGGAGCCCTCTCACCCTGTAACCTCGGTGGGCGTAGAGGGGGACTCCACATAAGAGGGCGCTTTCATACTCGATCGTAATGCCCCCTTTATTCAGCGAGCGTCTCCCCTGATAGCCTGCTGATAGTCCATTTGAGTAGTTGAGATGAAGGCAAGCCAATTCACCACCAGATCTTGACTGAATGATTGAATCGCGCCCTTTTTACTGCCACTGGCCGCAGAGTGCACCTCATTAGCATAATTTGCATTTGCATACGGCGAGGCTGCGGAGGTACAAAGCCAAGCGGTGTCAGGAAGCTGCCCTCTGCCTCCTGGCTTTCTTTGGCCCCACTATCGTTTCCTCTTTTTGCTCAGCTTTTGGCTGCTCCTGGGATGTCAAACACCACTCTGTCTGGATGCTCCTCGTTCTTGTTCTTGTTCTTGTTCGGCTGTCTGACCAGCTTCAAACTTTCTGTTCTCTTTGATTTTTCAATATGTTGCCACTGTCATTTTTTTTCTCTTTTTTTTAACAATCTGAAAGAAGGTCAGACACAGATTTTCCTACTTTATTCATCACATTTTCTGTTTTTAGAAAGATTCATTTTTTCCTTTACAGTCGGTATTTTAGGTACTGAATGAAGGAAATGAGAGGAAATAATAGATCAGGTGAAATTATATCCCTACAGAGGAAAATCCACCAGAGTCTCACACAGAACAATGGCCCTTGGTATTACACAAAATCACGTGAAAGCATTTGATGCATGAATATAGCCTTTAGCTCTCACAAAGCAGGGCTAGCGTCAAAACATTTTCACATAAACAAATTATTTTTGGCATAATGTCAAATTGTTTGGAAAATTCTCCCATGTTTTCCTCTCCGGAGCCAGGAGCCAATTGTTTTTATTACTAAATCAAATTTAATACGTGGCCAAACACATGCGGCCATCTCTTGTATATGAGGCTGGTCTCATCCTGGTCTGAGGCGGGCTGAAATGGCTTTAGATTCAACAAAGGAGAAATTGACCTGTTCTCACGTGGATATAAAATAAGTCTTTCACTAAACATCACATTTGTTTAAACTTCAGGAGGCTGCCGAGTTATAAGGATACCAACAATCTAACAGTCCATCAGCTCAGAAAAAGAAAAGGGACATAAATCAGCTCTCAGGGGAAGGCTGAGCATCCCAAACCTCCACAGGTGCACGACAACAAGCGCCTGAAGGACAGATTCAGTAACTTTCTCAGCTTAACTTTCCAGCTAAAAGATTCCAAACTCGGCGCATTGAGCAGGACAAATGGAGGCGTGGTAGTCGGCTCACGAGGGGGGTTGGGAACTGACAGGGGTTAAAAAAAGCAAACAAGGAAAAACAACCAAACTCAGGATGAGCTGTCCATCCTTCAACCCCAGTGAGAATGTACAGAGAGCTGCACAGCTGCATTTCATCATAACCAGCATTTTTTCTAATAGTCCTCAGGACGCAGTAGAAGTCACAAAACCACGATCTGGCTTAGATATGGACAACAAAACAAAAGGCAGAAACATGAAAACAAAATCAAAACAGTCTGCAGCTGCGCTGAAGCTTGAGATGTGAAAATGTCCTTTCTCACCTTCATGAACTACGACTGTTTCTTTTTAAGAAAAAAATATCTAATTAACGACAGCATGAGCTCTGATGTTTACTTTGATAGAACAAAGGAACCGTTACCTACTGGCTCATAGTTAAAGTTTAGTAAAGGTTCATCTCTATAAACAGATACAAATGAACATGAAGATTTTTTTTTTTCCTCGTGTAACCCCGTTTCTGTTAACTCTTAGTACTTGGCTTTGTGCATCTGTGTGGACACAGCACACACAGCACACACGGGTACAGTGTGTCTGCAATGTTTTCTATAAGTTCAATTTATAAATGAGAAATGTTTGGCGAGCCCAGAGTGTGAGTCAGGTGGCCATGTGATGGGACCAGGAATGAGAAAATGGTTGGGTTTCTAGAATATTTATGAAAAAACCAAGAACCTTTTAAAGATTGGCTGTAATACATGTTTAACTGTGTTGCTCTAATATAAAGCTGCAGTTCATCAGCCACAAGCAACAGTAATTGAATGATGAACATCATTACTCAGAAAGTATAAAAATAGGACAGAGAGAGAGAGAGAGAGAGACTGTAACTGCTGTTGAAGTATTTGCCGTAGTCTTCACTTCAAAGCCAAGATTTTTCTGATTAATCAGCACATTTTACAAAATCCAAATCAAAGCCTACTAATAGCTTATTTTGTTCAACATAAAGTCCACAATCCAAAGACATTCAATGTAGAGTAGCTTTAAAGCAAGCAATCTAAATATTTTAAAGGCTAGAATATTCAGCAGTTTATACAATTAATACACAAACACTTTTGAACTGATGATTGTATTTGAAGCCTTTCCATCCTTGCAGGGATCAACATTCCTGCTCTACTGAGACGACTGAAGGCGTCAAGCGCCCCCAAACCTCTCTTTGTCAGAAGGATCTTTTCCTGGTAGCATCCAGGTCTGCCTGTGGGAGTCAGCGGGATTATCACTCACTGCTCAGTGGGGGCTCCTCCAAAGACTTTTTGGGGAATCCCCGGAACAATGTTTTCGCTCACAGGTGGACATAAATCCAGCTTAAATCTCTGACCCTGCTGGATTTAGAGTTAACCCACTTTGAAGAAGGATTGTTGTGGGTTTGAATTTCTTTGAAATATCAACGGCACAAAAGGACGATAATGCAACTGAAATAAAACTAATAAACTAACAAAACTAACTATTAAAACAACTTTTCCATTTGTGGCTCATCTTTAGCAAATCCTCTTGATAAATAAAAACAGGACAATATTTGTGCTGATTTTTCACTAATAAACAAAATTTCTTAAATGTCTTTTCACGTGAGTTTCAGTTCTAATAAACTCTAAACCTGAGATCCAGCAAACAGCTCTGAGCTATATAAGAGTCCCGATATACTTCAAAAAAGAGAAACCATCAATAAACCAGTAGAAAAAAAAAGTGTAGTGTGATGCAGAAGAGATTTCAATTAACAGTTAATCCATCAATTAGTTCACTGGGTGAGTGCCCGGTCAATGCATTGTCTGAAAGCTGTTTTTAAAGAAGCCAAAATCTCATGGTGAGATCATCAGTCTACAATGATATCAATAAAACAAAAGCAGCAAATGCTCACAGGTAAAATACTGTGAGTAAGCAAAAGATTAAATCATGTGACTTGGCACGTTAAGTAACACCACACAAAAGAAAACACATATATAAAGTTATGTCGCAGCTCATTGTCTTTTAAAAAAAATGCCAACTGTGTAGAAAAGACAAACTAAAGAGTCAACCACTTTACGCCACCTTGCGTTCTTAGCAAACACACATACACGTTTTCCTCTTCATTATTCTGCCATTAACTAAATAAAACCTTACCATTGTTTTGCTGTTGAACATTGATTCTAGCAATAATCACGCATTCAAAAAGCCAAGGCTTTCATGCTCCCCTCTTAACTCTCCAGTGTCGCTTCTCCTCGAAATGCAGTGTGCATCATTCAGGGACTAAAAGCCTTCAAGTCCAATTAATGAGACGACAAACAGGAAACATCAGAAGGGCGGCGTGTTCCTCCAGTGCACGGCTTTATGAAGTTGCAGAGGAATAACGACACTGGTGGGAATAATTCCGGCATTTAAATTCATTAAGAAATGCACGCTTGCATCTTTTTCTGGACGGAGTCATAACTAATATGCTCACAGATGCTTTGACTACACAAGAAACAGATCAGCCTAAACAGATTCACACGTTTTTACCCAAACTTCAGAAATGTATAGATTGATTTTATTTGCTCCTGCACTTGACTGTCTGATTAGCTTGGTTAAGTGTGTAGTTGAAGCACTAAAAAACAACTTAAGACATTTAAAGACAAGCATGGATTTCAAACAATTCCTTTAAAACCACCAACTGAACCAATGTGCCCCTGGATAACAGGTTGGTCTGCAAAAAAGTGGAAATGAAATCTGCCCCCCCCTAATGCATCTCTCCTCATACCACAGCACTAAACCCACCGCTTGACATTTAATCCACATGCAACAAGCAAGTACTTGAACGCACCACTTCCCTTTCACAGCCTGCATCAGGGTCTCACCTTGCATCGTAGCTCCTCCACGCCACAATCTTTCAGGGTTTTTCAGATTAAAGGCAAATGACAGAAAACTTCCCAAAGCTGCTGTCTGTCTCCCCGTCTCTCTCCTCAGACACACACATGCACACTCCGCCACCACAGACTCTAACAAAGGCTTTCAATACCCACAACTCCACTCCCCCCTTTTTTCTATGAGTGGAGAGAGGGAGGGCCACGGTTGCTATGGTGATGCATCTCCTGCTGAGGCTAATTTGTGCGGGCCACTTGTCGGGCCTGACAGAGTGTGTGTGTGTGTGTATGTGAGAGAGAGAGAGAGAAAGGGGGAGAGAGAGGGAGAGAGAGCAGGCTGTTTACTTTCAAACATGGTGGTGACTTTGTGTCCGCTCACAACTGAGATGCTGCCTCGGACTGGATCCTGGGTGCGACAGAGGACCCAAATGCACTGCAGTATTTCAATTATGATAAACTTCACATCCAATGTTGTGTTTCTAATTTCTGCTCTGATCACACAATTCACGATGTAACTTTGTAACAAATGATAAATGTTTATTTCCTTTAAGCTGTTCAGTTGTTTAATTACCTTCATTTTTCAGACCCAGAAGTTGCTCGTTAAACGAAGCCTATTAGAGGTCTACACACATTCTATAAATCCAAATCTGGGAGTAACAATTTTTTCTTCTGGCATAAATGGAAATGTAGCAAAAAGATGAGCTTTTTTCTCTTCATTATCCCTCCATTAACCAAACCAAACCTCATTACTGCTTTGCCCTCAAACATTAATTATAACAACCATCACGTACTCACAACGCAAAGACTCGCAGGCTTTTCTGTCAACTCTGGGTTTTTAAGCCTTCAAGCCCAGTTAATGAGATGACAAACAGGAAGCATCAGCGTGGCAGTGTGTTCATCCAATGCATGTCTTTATGAAATTACAGAGGATTAACACCTTTTTTTTTGGATACCCATTTTTCCACAGCGTGGAAACATTAAAGGCCACACACTGTAGTTTAGACTGATTACTACCAGTAATCACAAACATGATCAATATACATGTATACATACAGGAGTGTGTGTAACGAAATTCGTCAGAGGGACAAAGAAACACGCGATGTGCAGTCAATACAGGTCAGGCTTGATGAAAACAAGAACTAAAATCAATAGATTGTGATCAGTTTCAACTGTTATTACTGTCACAGACACACAGATAGTAAAAAGCTGGCTGCAGAGCGGGGAGGGGATGGCTGTGGTGACGGTCGACTGCATTTGATGAGTGAGGATGATGAGGGTGACAGCTTTTTATGAGTGAGCGAGCATGAATTTGAGGTGAAGCAGCTCACAGACAAAAAAAAAAGGAACAAGTCTGTGAAAGCTGGAATGTGAACATGATCCTTTTATCCAACAGAAATCCTGACTGTCATCTAATAGGCAGTGAAAATGTCACAAAATAGAAAGATTAAGGACTCCACCCAAGAAAAGAAAACCAAAACCAAAAATAATGGCTGGTCTGGTGTATTCAAGGAAAACCAAAGAGTTTTATATGTTAGCTCTGCTGCGTGTGACTGCATTGCAGTTTTAAATTAAATTACTCTTCTGTGTCCACGTTTCAGGCTTTAACGCTTTGTTGTGTGCGATGGGGCGATGTTGTGCATTGCTGCAAACTGACTTGAGAATCTGTTGTTTTGCATTGCTTACGCTACTTGCAGGAAGAATTGGGAAAAGTCATCCAATGAAATCAAGTTTTCGCAGTTGCTAGCCAGTCAGTTCACCAGAAACAGCCATGCGGCCGATGTAGCAAACAGGTCATGCAGGGATGCAAATGTTACCATTTCTGTTTGAAAAAGGGAAGTAACGTTGACGCCATATCATCACAGGGGTCACACTTCCTCATTTTACTACAGATAAGTTGTACATCTGTGTGCTGCACCTGATCTGGACCACAGTGTGTGGTAGGCACGGTGCCAGCGTTTCCATTTAACGTACCGGCCGTTGGGCTCAAACACAAAGAGCATCCGGTGTTAAGGAAGCTTAAGAGTTATGTCTAGTTGGAAATGTCCAGCCCATGCAAATGCATTTTATATGCTGATATCTCTCCTTGTTGTATTTACAGCCAACGGTCCCTTCCATTATGCATTCAGTCTATATATTGGCGTTTCCACAGACTCCACTCACCATCTGCAGGAGTCCCATTGACCATGTGGGTCTTTTCAACAAACCATTACATCACTGCAGCCAAAAGAAGCTCTTAGTTTACAGCTAAACTTATAAAAATTTCCTGAAAATCTTCCTGAATGTTTAAACAGGTAGGGAACGTTTTGCAGCGAGAGCAATTTATTTTTGTAGACTTAAGTTTTCCCTTTCAGATGTTTGACACTTTTACTTCTGCTCACATGAGCACACGCACTGCATCCCTCCACCTCCCCCCCACCGCCCTCCCTCTGACACCTGCTCTGAGTCAAACGGGCAGATGACAGGGCCGCCTCTCGAGGGCTTATTAGGGGCCACGTGCCGTGGTGCTCTGACCCCGGGATCCCCCTGGGGAGCGGCTCATCCTCTCTCCAGCTCGTGCCCCCACTACATTAAGCTCCACTCAGAAGTCATCGCCCAGCCTTGTTTAACATTCGATCAGAAGACGAGTCCAGACGCTCGTGTTTCGCCTCATAAAAACACGCCGGCAGTCCAGCTGGTCTCCCAGCGGACAGTCAACATGCTCCGTCTGGGTTTCTTACCGCTGCATCTTTGTGTATAACACAACCTTAAAAGCTTTTCACAACAACATTGTGTAGTGTTTTTTAATTTTTGGATTTATTTATTTTGGTATAAGCAACAAAGCGACCTGTGATCTGTTCATCACATGTCCAGTATGACATGTTTCACTCGTGATAATTAACAGTATGCTCTGAAATCGGTTTTCACTCGATGCTACAATTTTGGCCTGCTGTCTGCTATAAAAAAAAACATGTCTCTCAACTTAGGGTCACAAAAGTACAACCTTACTGTTTCCATGAGAACTAAGAGGACCTATAGCAGCCCGGTGCTGTTAATCAAATACGACCACCTCTATAAAAGCAGATGTTTTTGAAGCTGGCTGTTTTGGACCATTCAGTCGTGCGTGTTAGCACAACAACACAATCTTCTCAGCAAATTCTTCGCAAGGTCAGACTCTGCAAACATGGACGTGAACAGAGCATAAAACCTCTGGAACAATTTGATACAGACAGATGAGACCACGGTGAAGATGTTCACCCTCCATTACGCACAGCGGCACGTCTGGTGAAAACCAAACAGCACAAACTGTCACAGAAAGATCAGTCAAAGCCCTCAACACGAGTGAAATACTGTGGCGCAACCTGAGCTGTGCATGAATGAGAGCTCAGGAGAAGAGCGGGTCGGAATTACTCCACAGCGATGTGAGAGAATGATAAAAGTCACATTGCTGCTTCAGGTGCTTCCTGGTTTAAAAAGTCTCAAATATCTCTGATTACTTTAAATACAATTTAAAATATTTAAATTGTAAATAAAAAGTTAAAAATGACATTTTCTTGAGTTTATAGAAAGCTAGGACAGGAATTTGTAAATATGTAGAGGTTTTATTCTAGTGACAGTTTTTCCAAGGAAAAAATAAAAATGGATCTAAACTCTTATAGTAGGAACCATCTCATATACACTGCTGATGCACAAAGAACAGACAAAAAACTCTTTACACACACACACACACACACAGGAACAGAAGCGCCCACTGTGTGTGTGAATCAAACGACCTCCAGAGTCGACTGAGGCACGTTCGTACACAGAGCTGCTCACAGTGACGGTGCAGATGCAGTCACATCTGCGTCACAAACCTCCGAGTGTCCACGTCCGACCTCGTCACAGCTTCCCAGCAGAGAAATAAAAGCTCAACAACATAAAGTTTAAATACCACAGCTGTGCCATAAATCTCAGGACTGATATCAGTTGGATTTGTCACTGATGAAAGATGAAACCAGGGAGACTGTGTCCGTGTGTGTAAACACGGTGTGCTTCAGTTGATGCCTGGATCAGTGAATTACACCACCTGCCACTTCACACAGACTTTCACCAACTTCCCTGAAAGTCTTTTCTTCTTTTTTTGTAATAATCCAGTCATACCTCGACCATTTTAATGGCTTCCTGACCTTCCAAGTCTTACTATCCAACTTTTACTTTTTTCTACTTCTGTTTTTTTCCATGTTTTTTTAAAGCCAATATAAGATAATGATGAAAGAAAGACAAAGTGTGGGTGAGAAGCAAGCACTGTCTTATATTTAAGGACATTTTTTTTTTAATATAATAGTCGATATTTGGAGAAATCTGTGAAAGCTTTACCGAACAGCAAAACAAATGCACTGCTAGTATAAAAAACCCTTTTAAATTAAATTAAACACATAATATATAATACTAGAAAATGTTACACTTTCCTCATAAATGAACTAAAAACAGTTTGAAATGCTTATGAGCTCTGAGCATCACAAGTGACCTTGTGGTTAAAGAAAAATTAGTTAATTAACACATCAGTCAACTTCTGCTAGACAGTCGATCGGCAGAGGGAAACTCCTGGGCAGCACATCATCACGGGCATCAACAATCAATGAGAGTATTTCCAAATCAGCTCGACACGTTCAACATTTGCAGTGACGTTAAAGAGGCAGCGAGGCACCCAGACGGATATCGGTGATCCACGTCAATACACAAGCATCCTGGGAAATTTGGCCAATTTCAAATTGTTTTCTATAAACCACAGCCTGCAGATAAACATGCAGCATATACGAGCTGGAAATAAAATACACCGCAAAAAGATGGAATAAAAGAGGCAGCCACTGAGGGTATGTGTGAGAAAACTGACAACCAAGCAAACAAAACGACAATTTAATGTCATGCTCTATTTTCAGGTTCCAGCCTCAGCGCAGCTCTGTCTCAAAAGCTGAGGGCTTCTCTCCTGCACTAAACAAGCATCTACGAATATACTGGTTCATTTGGACTGACTCGTGTTCATCATTTAATATTACACAGCTACAGTCTAGTTACAAGCACTGCACCAAAACTGTATAAAAATGATGCATTATGTCTTTGTTGTGGCTCATTATTAATTCTCACTGAGCACAAAAACAAAAAAAAAACAAAAAGCTGACAATGTAAATATAAAATCTATTGAGACGACTGCTGGAAAACACAGGTTAGAAAGTAGTTCTACACAAACAAAATAGTTCCCCGTTTCTTCTTCAGCTCTTTGATCTGTTTACAAAACCAAATGAGTTCAATATGTTTGATAAAAAAATGTATTTTAGAAGTTTGTTTAGTCATATTAATATTTACACGTCTTTCTATTCAGACTCTAAGCTAGCATTGATTATTTTGGCTAATTAGCTTTTAAGGAGATACAGTTTTAGTGGAAGAAAGATGATAGAAAACTGAAACTTAGGTCAGGTACATGAACCCAGTGACGGTGAGCTCCTCCAATCCTTCTAAAAAGAAACTAAAAGCCGAATGCCATCATGCAAAGAATTTGAAAATATTTCATATGAACACCTCAAATCACTCATTTAACATTAGTAAATACAATATGCAGTAGATCTGGTTGATCCTCAGTTGGCAGAGATACTTAATCCCACTAGTCCCCGTATATCATTTGTGTACATTAACCCTGCATTCTCTACTTCTCCTGCCTGTTGCTTGGCAACCGGAGGTGAAAGGTCACCAGAAGGGGCATACACTGTTCATTCCTGTCTGCGGCTCATTGGTGGGGGAGGATCGTTTGATTATTAAATGACAATCCCACACAGACTTCCCCACGGTGCTAATGTGTGCTCGAGGCAAAGCTGTGTGTGTTTGTGAGCACTCACCTTGTGTGTATTCGGTTTGATGCATCGGATAAAATATGGGTTGGAAGTGCTGAGCGTGGCCATCAAGGAGTGCAAAGAGTCCTGTAAGGAAATAAATGGGTGTAAACAGTTACACATTACTGTCTACTACAGCTACTACTTTTTACTGCAACAACTGCTAACTCTTCATGACCTGTATCTACCATAGATACCACTGCAACTGCTTAGGTGACGATTACTCTCTCTTGCAGTTGAGCACGCAGAGAGCATCAGACACCATAGACAGAGCTGCTCATATTCCACCATTTTCCAGCCAGCTTTGAGGATGCAGCCACAGTTGGCATCCTTACTGAGTGAGCTCCACAACAGGAAGGGTACATGAATACAGGACGAAGCTCTCATTCACCATCTGATGATGACATTTATGTCACTTTGATCTTTTTTTTAAACTTGTAATATTTACAAACATTTACAAAACTTCCAGTACTAAAGGTGTGTGTAAACTACTGTGATATCCAGCAGCAATAAAGACTCTCTATACATTTATTAAATTTTTGTAGTATTATTACAAATTGTACAACATTGCTACTACAATCACCATTTCTATTACTATGTCTACTCAAACATTTATTATAACAACTACTGATGCTGTAATAACCACAGACCGTATAATAAATTAAATGCAGTTTCCAGATCTGAAAAGAAAAGTCTATGAGGAAGTACCATGAACATGCATTCTTTCTAATGGCCAGCAGGGGGAGACTACTCTGGCTGCAAAAAAGACATCTTTGTATAGAATTCTATGCAAAAACAACAATGATTTATTAGCCCTTTAAATGATTTCCTAATGAGTCTATTATCTCAATCTTACTCACTACAGCACAATGTTCATTTTGTTACCTATGGGCCCACTCAGAGTAAAGCTCGTGATGAAGCAGCATATGCCTCCATATGAGCATGTAGTGTCTGTTTCTCAGTCAGATCACAAAACATCCAGACACCATTAGACAAAATGTTCGTTATACAATGGTGACCTTATAGCGTCTCACTCTTTTAATT
>VUQR01007769.1:17019-34944 GCA_015108515.1 Hemichromis elongatus | reverse complement strand
TTACTCTTTTAATTACATCTCCATATTACATCTTGTAATTACTATCACAACCATTAATTCTCCAAGTCACATGTTTTTGCTTTATCTGCTTTACCTAAAAACTACTTTACTTTTACTTGAAAGCTGTGTCTGTTACTTTTATAGTAGTCGCTGCTGCTACCACAGCAACTGCACATTCTTTAATAGGTAGGAGTTAACAAATCTTGCTGCTGTTGCTCCTAATGCAATTCTTCCTATTAGTACTCTTTCTTTAACTGCCTCTCTTACTAAAATTTCTGCCACTGTAGCAGAACTCCCACTGCTGCTAATAAATAGCTTTGGGTGATTTCTACACACCTGTGCAACTTTCCTGAAAACAGATCAATCTGCAAACTTTGCTGTGTCTGAACTGCCGGCTGCAGCATTTAGCACTGCTAGAGAGCGATTCAGCAAGACTTTAAGGTAAACACACAGTTTATTTGTGACTTACCTTAAACTGGGTGCTGACTGTGGGCCTTCTGTGCTTGATGCTGCTCTTCAGAGTGTCCTGTTTGTTGCGGCTCAGGACGTGTTCAAACAGATCGTAGACAAAATCCAACCTGACAAACAGAAGCAAATACTTGGAATTAGTGTGATGTGAAATTCGCAGTGCAAATACAAAAATGAAATAAACTGACAATCGTGTTGTTACGTAAAAGTCAAATTTAACACTATTGTGACCAGATGACCCTCTTTATGTGGGACTGAATAGCATTTTTATAGCTTCGCCTCCGTCCCACATTTTAGACAATGTTCCACATTTTAAGTGGTTCTGCAGAACAAATGCTTTTCTACAGTCTAGCTTTTCCCCAGTGTATATGAAAGGAAGGCTTTTTATTCTAGTCAGTAGGTCAGCTTGTCTTATGCCATGCACATCAGGGAAAAAAGAAATCACCAAAAAGTCTTAAGCTTTACAGATTTTGTTGAATATGATGGGAAACGAAGCCGATATTCTGAGAAATAAAGTTTTTGCCTTTGTTGCTAGAGTTATTTCTCAGTTTCACACAGGGAAAATATGTTGCAGAGTGTTAAAATGTAACTGTGTCATCACTGGATACAAACTGCATAAAGTGTCAGATGTGGCTCAAAATGTTATTTAATCTCTGAACACATCCAAACTGAAACCCTGAAATCAGACAGAAGCTGATAAAACTTTGGAATTAAACTCGGACATTCAGACTTCGTCTCTGCATTGTTGACACGTCTCACTTTGTCCCAACAAAGCTGACGGGAATCTGGTCACCCTAGTTATTATTTACAGTGCTAGCTTCTCTTATTTAGAAGACAACAAAGTGAAGGTTAAATAAAAGTCAGTTCTGATTAAGCAATTGGTCAATTTCTAACTTTCACTTTTTGATTATTGGTGTTAAAAATGTTTTTAACCAATGGAAACAAGGGAGGCCACATAGGGGCGCTGTGTTCTATGCATATGCCTACGCAGCTTAAACCTTTATTGAGTTTAGCTGTAGAAAAAATCCTCATGACTAGAAGGTTTGAGGCTGGATTTCTGTGCAAACAGACATGAGATCAGTGTACCCATTTCCTTTTAAATGATCATTTAAGTCCAACCTTATTTTAAATAAATAAATAAATGTGGAATCCGACAACAGAAATGCATAAAAGCAAAGCAGGGCCACACGCCTACCTGCTCTCCCTCAGCATGTTCAGGATGTCGTCTCTGAAGGTGTCTCGGTTCTTCTCCAGCATCCCCCTCACGTCATACACCACCTGCTCCAAGCCACAGCGGTGCGTCACAGAGAGAGAGAGAGAGAGAGAGAGAGAGAGAAAGAGAGAGAGAAAGAGAGAGGGACTTTCATTAAAGCAAATAAAACACTGAATAGCTCCTGGACACGTGATTTGGTGCTTTTCACTTTAAATCAATCTGCTCCATTAAAACCACAAAAACACAACAAAAAGAAAATAAACAGAAACAGATATTATGGTCTCACCTCTCCTGCATAGTGTTTGACTCCAAAGTAGTGCACAGCAACACGTGGCTTCACATAGAAAGGGTTTTTCTATAGGAGAAAGCAAACCGTTATGTCGTGAATGTGTGAGAGCGCACTTTATGACTGCTCTCCGAGGTCATACCGGCATAAAACGGAGAGAAATATTTGTTCCTAATGTTGTAAATTACGAATAAAGTCCCACCATTGCTTTCTCAGTCTCCACTTAACACTCTTGTGTCTGGTTTTAATATATCTACGAGTCATTTATTGGATCTGAATCCTCTATAACCAGGCTGTAAAGCTGCACTAAAAGCACAGCCAAGAAAATATTTAGCAACATTTAAAAAAAAAAAAAGAGCTCCCGCACACTCAAAGTATTACTCCTCTTTACTGCTTACAGTGACATCAATGTTAATTCAAATCAAATCAAGCTGCTTGCTCCACATCCAAATGCCCAGAAATGAGCAGCGCTATTTGCTTGAAGCGATCGATTTGCTCTCAGCAACAGAAGCCGAAACATTAGACGTGATTCTGCACCACATCATGTAATACGACACACTGTGAAGTTCCCAGTTTAGCAGTTATTTATCAGATGGAAACGGAGAAAGTAAATCGGAGGTGGTTTCAACCCACCATAAAGGAGTCTGTGTTTATTAATTAACCATAGCGCTAACTAGGTAACCTATTTTTTGGACCATAAGGCGCACTGACGATTTTAAGTGCGCCTTATAGTGCGGAAAATACGGTATTAATAGTATTAAAACATGGATTTAAAAACCTAAAATCCCTCACAAGCCAAAATGAAAACAGCACACTCTAAGGATAGATGGGACCACTATCATATATTTTTAAAGCAATGTATAAAAAAAAAAGAGGGAAACAGAGACACGTGTGGGACTGAACTCAAGTCTGATTTCCAACAGTTAAATGGAGAAGCTCAAGCTGCCAAAGTGAATCAAAGTAAAGCGCGACATACTGAGTGCTGGCTGTGGAGTTTCTCCAGCAAGGTGTCATCTGTGGCTTTGGGGAAGTGACTCTCCTCATTCATCAGTGCCAGAAGACCCAGTTTCTATGGAAACACAGATTTAATTACCATCAGTAGTCATCACCATGATTTATATCATCATCTTAAAGGTCTCTATACTCACCACCTTTGTGCTCTTTTTGTTCATGTCTCATCTACTTTGATCTCATCATTGCTTTTTTAGTATCTTCTAATATAACCACTGTCTCAATAAGGTCAAATCAATAACTAATATTACCTGTAACTGCACTTTGTGAAAATATTTTTTTGCAAAGAATCGTAGAAACACTTCTTTTCATCACAGACACAACAATATTTGACCGCCACCTCACACATCTTGAATCATCTGCTTACCTTCTCAATCAAATCCAGACATTCTCCATTATCCATCCAGTCAATGTCAACCCAAACCAGGCCTTCTCTGCAAGAAGCAGCAGGAAAAACACAAAAATAAGGATTTAGTGGAGCGAATTAATATTGGACACATTTAAAGGCAGTGAAACTTGGATGAAAGTACATCTGGTGTTATGGGTCATTCTCGTCTTTCATTGAGCCTCCGCCAGTCTCACCTGCACCAGCATTTCATCCCCAACTTCTTCTCATAGAGATGCTTCACATAATAGCACAAAGCATGGACTGGTGGAGATCCAAATTAGTTTTTAATTTCAGAAGAAAAGATTTTTGTCTTTTGGGGAAGTCTTTGTTCTTTTTCTTTTTTTTTTTTTTTTTTTGAAAGAGCATCACGGTTCACTGTGCGACTCTGGTTTCTCCCCCAAACAAACAAACCCTCACGACAAACACAAACAGTCAGAAGGCTTTAGACTTACAAACCATAGATAAATGGAGGTGGTGGGAGATTACGCTGATTTCCCTCAAGCTATTGATCTCATCAACCTACTTTTCTTTAAAATGAGTGGATATGAAAATGTCTTTTGTTCAGTATATGTAAATTATTTAGCAGCATACAAACTGCTGTGATAGCTTAGCTGATGCAAAGCACCGTTTAACTGTTTATGAACAAGCTTATGTTACATTAAAGGCCTATAAACTTTAATCTTATTTCAGACATAATATTAAGTCACAATTTCCTGATATACAAAAACATTTTTTGGAAATGCTAATAAAGCATAAATGCAGCCAGTAAAGAGTGGTTACACATTTGGTCAAAAACAACATATTAAAAAATGCTTTCATATTTCTATATATTTCTATAAGAAATATTGACATCACCATCTCAACCAGCTATGCTAAAAAAAAATAACTTTTAGCATTTGTAACAGCTATCTTTGGCTTAAGCTAAATTTGCTTAATCCTACATATTCCCTCCATTTTCATCTTTGTTTGTGTAACACATTTAGTCTTTTTTGCTAGCCTAGCTTAGCAGAAAAATGTAAAGCTAGCTTCACAATCAGAAAAAATACTTAATTACAGGTCATGTTTTTATTGCATATATATCTTCCATCTGTTTGAATGGCATTGCATCAGCTTGAACAAACTTCTAATATAATCCAGAAGTCTGCGGCTGTTCTGAGATAGACCAGAAAGTGCAGGCTAAAACCTGTTCTTGTGGTAAACATTTTTCTGCTACCATTAAGTTTTCAACATGAGCTGAGAAGACACAGTTCTATTTTTGTGGGTTTACAATAGTAACAAATACCCGCCTCTAAGTGGTACCATGTCACAGCACCACGAGCAACCTAGCAACATTAGCAGGAGGATCTTCTAATTTTCTAGTCTCAAAATCTGTTCTGTAATATGTGACAATCAATTGTTTAATTGGATAATATCAAAATAGTGAGTCTAAATTATTAATGCTATACATTAATATTAATAAATGAATTACAGTTGTGGAGCACAACGTAACACAGTTGACCTGGATGGCCTGAAAACTTTACCGCTGCCTTCTTTTTAAAGCAGTATTAAGAAACAGCAAAGTAACACTAGATCACAGACTTTTAGTGCAAAACAAATAGAAGCATATCGAATAAACAACCTCCACCTACTTATTGTATTCAAGTTGCTCCAGGGAGAAAATGTGCTTGTTAAAATATTCCTGAAGCTTCTCATTTGCATAGTTGATGTTGAACTGCTCAAAGTGGTTGACCTGTGGGAAAATCAGGAGACGAAGACTTAATGAACTGGAAAACAAGGAATCCCTGAGGTTTATTTACCGATTTCTTGATTAAAAACAAAGTATGATTAAAAGTCTTGGAGAGGGGGAATGTACAGTTTTACTGCTGAGTTTATTTCAATGTGCTCGAGCAAGCGAAATTTAATTGAACATTTAATAAACTTTATTTGTCCCTGAGGGAATATTACATTCTCATGTTATAGTGGACTCACAGACCGCTGACCCGAGGGGTTTTCCTGAGTTAACCCTCTGGTCCACATATTACTTGGTCAGTAGGTTGACAAATTTAAGGGGGAATTTTACTAAACAAACCTCAAAGTTCTCAAATCCAAAGATGTCCAGGATGCTGATGGACTTGAAGTCTTCTTTGCCCTTGATGCGGGTGTTGAGTTTGCGAATGATCCAGTTGAAACACTGAGAATAAAGTGCCATGGCCATGGAGTCTCGAGAGTCCACCGCCTGCAGAGGAGCAGCACAAACACTGTTGGTGTTCAGCTAAAGTCTTCAGTTAGTGGCTTGAAACTTATTGGAAGGATGAAGGAATAAACTGAAACTGTCTGGAAAATTACCAATAATGGGAATTCATTTAACATTATTACTATTAACACTGCCGCAACTCGTCAATGAATCAATATATTACGTGACAGAAATTTATTTTGACATACATCTTCACGAAAAGTGAGAATAATCAATTGTACTAAATATTTTCTTGGTTTCCCGTTTAGATGATTGAAGCGATCAATTTCAGAGACAGTCGTCAGCAACACAGACAACAAACTGGGTACAGAGGAAACACGTTCGTCACATGTACAGAAAAATGTAAAAGAGCCAGAAGTGAAACTGTGGAGGTGACCATGACCAGCAGGATACACAGTCCTCATCCTCCATGTTCACATACTCAAAGACACAAACTGCTAAACTCTCAGATCCTGCTAACATTTACTTTACCTCCACTAATGAATTAGTGAAAAAGCACAAACAACCTGCTTTTGACTTAAACCCCGTACACACTCATGAACGGAGGAAGTTAGTTCAGGGTCTGACACGCCCCCCCACCCCGAATGAAGGCCTCAGTCATCACAAAGCAACAGGAAGCAGAGAATAGCCGGAAAGCTGTTTGGGTTTTGGGTGTGTTTTGTTTTGTTTTGCCTTCTCTTTAAACAGCTGGAAACTGCTTCGGGCTAAAATTAGTGAAGAATTGTTCTCTGTGAGTTTAAATGAATAACCCAGCAATACTTCATGTGGAGGTGCATTATGGGAAGGATCCAGTAGATAGTATGATTACTTAAGTCAGGATATTTCTATCTCTGCTGCACATATTTATCTGTGAGTCATCCACCTTATTGGATGAATATTATTAAGCTGATGAAGTAGACTTTCAACCAATAAGAACTGGTCCTACTGCATTTGTCACCAAGAACAGCAAAGACAGTTTTTCCTCAGCAAACATTCAAACTAAACTTCTTGTATTTAATTGACAAACACTGAATTCATGATGTTAACAGTGTTCTTTTAGACCAGTCATGGGGGGCGTGTTGCGTTTTTCCTTAGTATTTTTATCCTTTCATCTCATCTTTATCACCTTTACTGCCAATTCTGCCTTGTTTCAGTGTTTCAGGCTGTGGGTTCAGTGTTGAGGTTCAGTTTTGTTTGGCCTCACATGCATTAGAGGCCCACATTCAAACCACAAAGGCCCATTATAATAAAACATGGCTGTTATTTTGATCTGTAGTCATTTTTATTTGGTGGGATGGCTTTGATCTGGGATATTAAACGTCCAACAGACCTGCTCCACAGTTAGTGGTGTGGAGATCTCCTCGCCCCTGAGGATCATGGACCGATGCGTCAGGACCTCAGCAACCTGATCCAAGTTCAGCCCCAAGAGTTCAGATGTCCAGCTGAGTGCTGCCAACACATGAAACACACAGCGTTAATGACTTTGGACTTAAAATGTCATTTTAAGTGTAGGAAAACCAGACTTGACACATCATGTTTATTTCATTTATTTTATTAAACAAGAATGTTTGGATCATTTTCTTCAGCATCATCTTAGTCCTCATTCACACCATGATTATTGCTGTCACCATCTTTTCCAAGCCTGACCTTTGGCTTTTGGCCTTTAACCTCCAAGGACCATCACATTTTGAGTTTTCTAGACCACAATACAAAATTTCATTCTATAAGAGCCTGATATCTCTTACAAAGACACTATAATGCTACTGTTCCTTCACACTTCAAAACAAATGTCGTCACATGTGGATATCTGGCTCATGTAGAGCGAAATCAGAGATAAAAAATGCATGCCATGACAGAGTTCGGGTCTTGGGAGGTTAAATGCATTAGCCTTTAATCAATCCAAAGGGGAAGTCACAGTGAAGGCAGATGAAAGTTTAAAACAGTCAGAAATTAAAGTTTTAACATGCTGAGACGATGTTAATTACGGCTGAGATCCTCGGACTGTTTGTGCCCTCAAGTCTGAATATTTTACTCTGAATGAAAAGTTTCCAAGAAAAGTGAAACCAAACTAATGACAAGCTGTGGAAGTATTTGGTTCTAATCTCCCCCCCCCAAAAAAACACTTTAAACATTTTGTTTGTGAGTTTAAAAAAAAGCAGTTCTTTGTTTCCGACGTGGTTAAGTTTAATCACGAGAACTACTTTGTTGACAACAGTGCCCTACTTATGTGTTTGTAGGAGCATAATTAGCTCACCAAAGTTCATTGTAACCATATGAAGAAAAAATAAGCCTGTTGAAAGAAAGGAATTCGGAGCAGAGGACAGTGTGGTTTGGAAGGGGAAACTCTACCTGATTTGGAGGAAATCTGAGCCCCTCCGGCTGTCACGAACTCGATGTTCCCCGTGTGGAGGATCCCAGCCAGGAGGCGCAGGATCTCATTGATGTTCTCCTCTGTAAACTGCATCGTTCGCATGGCGTTCTGGGAACCGCAAACACACAAGGAGAAAAGACTGGATGAAAACCTCAGGTCGCCTTTGGTGGCCTCATGTCGAAATTCTCACCAGCTGATTTTGTTTCTTTTGGGTGGAAGTTGCTGTTAGACACAATCGGTCCTGAGAAGCTAAAAAGACTTTAGGCTGTTCTTTGAGGTTTGGACTGATTTAAAGCCATAAGTCTGATGCGTTGGTTTGGCAGCAGTGATTTCAGTTTTCAGTCACCAGGATCAAAAGTTTCTTACTCTGACTTATGATTATGAATCATGAGTACCAAACAGAAACATCATTTATTTAAACTATGTGGGAAATGGAAAAGTCTGCAGTCTGTGTATTTTAGCTTTTTTGCCACATTTAAATTTGACCAAATGTTTTGGAACACGACACGTACAGTAAAGTGCAAATAACTCTTACTTTCAGCCTTAAATCAGTAAAGATACATAATCACGCGCACCAGAACATCCTGAAAAGTGCCCTTGTCGTTGATTGTCTTGTCGTGCTGGCAGCTGGACTGTCTCAGGTAGTGATAGCTGTCAGGCTGTGTCAACCCGAACGCCTCTGCAGACACACAGAAACACATTTAAACCACGTTAGCTTTCTGCTCCTTCTGCGCCTGCAGTCTGTTTGCACTGACTCATTACTTCATCTGTGTTAACCTTCCTACTTAAATCCTTATTAAAGATCTTTGGAACTGACAAACTGATGCAAGGTTTATGATTTCTATATTACATGATGATGTTTTTTCCTTCTCATTCACCTCTGTGCTGGTTGTTGGCTCCTGCTAATATGGCGTAGAAAATGTGGTAGTTTCTCTCCCCTGGGTTCTGCCTGACCACTCGGTTCTGTAGAGGAAGAGGAGAGAACAGTAAATATGAATCTATACATCAAAACTGATGCACATTCTCAGATTTTACCAAGCACAGAGATCAGCAGCCTGACTCAGTTTAAACTTCTAAATCTGACCCCGAAGATGGCGTGCCTTTACAACGAGAATACAAAAACTCCACGGAGCTGCTTGCTCCTCCCTTCTTTACAAACACATTTCACAAAGTGAAAATGTAAAGGGAAAACCAGCAGCCTCCACCACTCCTGGCATCTTTCACGTCAACAGGATGCTTTTAGAACAAACATAGTCATTTAAATATAATCACAGATTTAGTGGGTGGAAGGAAGACGAACACTCACCTTTTCTAAGAGGTCTGCAGCCACAAAAGTGTCAAGTGTCAAGGCACAAAACAGTCAAACAAAGCCTTCATGCACACAACTGCTAACAAAGTTCTGCAGAAATGTTACGACAACTCAAGCAAAGACCTGCCAGCTAAACATAGCCTTAAATATAGCTAACTTTAAAACACATGCGAACACATAAACACACAAATAAAGATGAAAAAGATGTCAGATTCAATTTCATTCTTAGTTCTAAAAAGTGGCTATTATGACTAATTGACATACTCTTTGTAATCTATGTTACAACCCTCGAGCTCCTAATGAAGCATTTGTGCTAATACATGAACAGGAAGCTGTGGCTGTCTCTTGTTTGCTGTATGTTGATTATTTTTTACCCTCGACAGCAATTTTGCTAACCCCTTAAAGCATGTCCTTCTTTTATGCTAAGCCTGTGGAGGAAATGTGCAGGCAAAGGAAGCATAGGCCACTTAACATGGAGTGGGTTTTAAAGGATACAGTCGACAATTTTGCCTCCCTGGATGTTGCCTTTCTGGCTGAAATGCAGCTGGACGAACTTCCCAAATCGGCTGGAGTTGTTGTTGTACACAGTCTTGGCGTTCCCAAAGGCCTCCATGATGGGACTGTGCAGGGAAGAAATGATGTGATCATTTAGTCATTACCTCATAGCATCGCGGAGTTAATTTGTAATGATAGGTATTATTACCTGCTCTCCAGCAGTGCCTCCTCCACATGCGATGTCTTGTCTCGGGATGACACTTCCAGCGAGTGTTGGCTCATGGCTGACAGGAATTTCAGGATCAGTTTGGTGCTTTCTGTTTTACCAGCGCCGCTCTCTCCACTGAGGGAAAGGAAAGAGAAATAAACACAATCATGGTGGTGCCTCAGAAATTAAGCAGTGATGTCGTATGAAGATTCATTTAATGGATTCCTTCAGCAGGCTTTAAATCACACTTACAGTTTGGGTTATATGTTAAATTTAATCTTATCGTTCCACACACACACACACACAGCTCATGGCATCATAAGATGTTCAGGGGAAATATTCCAAACCCAACCACTAGATGGCGGACTGGGCACTGCTAATTGACTTAGGATCCTTTGCTCATATGCTGAATCGGGTCAATGAATGAAATCACGCGTGAAACTCAGTGTTGTAAAAAAAGGAAGTGAGTAAACAGAAGCAGGATGAAATATCTGATTTATTTGGGAAATAAAAAAGCAAAAAAAACGAGTAACTAATAGTTACAAATGGCCCCTTTGCTTTTTCTAGCTCCACATTTTTATTCATACACTATAAGCTTTAGATGATTAACACCGAGCCTCAAACAGAACAGGTGTGTTTGACTTCTCTGCTCACAGGCACAGATGTGCGCTTCAGGTGACCAGATGAGGGAAATGTACTCTGACTGACATCGGTGAGCACAGAGGGTCGACAAAACTGCCTGAAATGTAGCAAGCTCATGCTCTGTAACAATACCGTGGTTACAATGAAGCACACAATTGAATGACCAATGCAACAATGAATAAGTTTTATTCTATAAACAGAGAAAACAGTGGCTGTGTGTATTCGGGGCAGCAAACTCCACACAGCTGACATTTAAACCGGCTACTCTCCATGCGCTTGGTGATGACTATGATTTTTGCATGTCAGACCACCTGACAAGCTTCATCTGCCTGAACCACAATCGCTTTCATCCCACTACAGGCTTGCTTTACACAACACACACACACACAAACACACTGGGCCTGTAGGAACATAATGTAGAAGACGGTCTGCAGAGCAACCTAGTGACATTTATTAGATGCCTGAGGGACATTGAACACCACACAACTAACAAAAATGGATAGAAAAAGGTGTAAAACCACGCAACATAATGTCCAGCTGCAGCTTTCTACTGCTGTAATCGATAACACAACTTTCTTGTCAAACACAGCAGGACACCCTCACATACATCACAGTGACATTTAACGTGAACCTGGCAACCCACAGCCAAACAGTGTGAGGTTCAGGCGAGCCACGTTAATAATCAACCTGAAAACATAGCCACAGAGAGCAACCCCCCACCGTTAGATTGCTCCCCACCAAAAATACATTATTCAACAGACGCACTAAAGACCTTTAAGAAGATACACTTAGTGGTCATAAGTAAGACAACTACAGCAGTAACAGCTCCTCTGACCTTTTCTGGAAACCTGTGAGAACATCAGTTTGCAAGGACCAGTGATACCGTCAGAAAACATCAGAGCGTGCAAAGTAGACCGAAAAGAAATCCATGCAAGTCAGAATCAGAATATTTTATTAATCCCTGAAGAAATTAAGTAGTTACAGTTGCTCCAACTTATAAAATATAACAAAATATTTCCAATATATACAAATAGCTCAAATTATAAATATGCTACTGGTACATAAAAGATGGATATAGCTTGCAAGTCTGAAAAGTGAAATAAATGTAGTAATGACCTAAACCTGCACTTTTAAAAATGACAAACAGGGGGCGACACCTGTGGATGCAAAAAGAAGTAAATGCATAGAAGTCTATGGAAAAATGACCCTTTGTTCTTTATCAATGTGACCTCAGTAAACACTCATGAGTTTATGGGCTGGATTTATGAATGCAATATGAAGATAATTTGAATCATGACTTGTTAAAACCAGAATCCACAGGGATCACAAAGCAGCTGGCCAATCTTGTGACTGAAAAATGCCACTTTATAAGTAAGAAGTGTGCCTTTGTTATATGTGAATCTCACAGAAGCTAAAATGATCAAGGATTAAAAAAAACAAAGAGGCTTTAAGTCAAAGCAAAATGGGACGGTACCATGGCTACATCCATCTTTTATATACAGTCTATGGGTTGCTAGCATCTGTACTTTTAAATCGATAATTTTACTTAGTTTGGTGGGACGAGTTGTTCGTGTTGGTGTTCTCAGCTGAATAATTAAATCAGTATGTGGTGAAACTTTGCTACGAGGAGAAAAACACCTTTTAAACTCTATTCAAAGGGAAATTAATCAAATTTTTTAAGCTGCCTTTAAAAAAAAACAACAGGGAGATTGATTTGACTGGTGACTCATGCAGTGTTTACGTCCGGCTGAACATTGAAATGAAAGCTCTGGCTTCCTCCCCTTTTATTTAGGCAGTATTTAGATGCCCAGAGGCATTTCCAAGATGGCTGCTGAGTTACAAGACTTGCTTCTAGATTTGAGTGAAAATAATTTGAAAACCATTATTTTCAACATATCTTCAATTTTTTTTTTTTTGTGGATGGGAGCCTTGATTAAATGTCTGAAGCCTTGATCAGCCTTGATTAAATGTGTTGAGGAGGAAGCGCCGCAGCGCGCTTGCTCGCCTTTGTTATGAAATCCTGTTTATGAAACCTTAAACATCAGTCATTTCAAAACGAGTGTTTCTCTCACATCTGCAAACATTTGCTGACAGTAGATGGAACTTTATTTAGGAAGAAAACTCCTCATTTGGATAATGGCTGGGTGACTCCCCTGAGAGAGCTCTCAGTGTTTGACGTGTGGTGGTAGCTCCTTCACCGCTGAGCAGACGTGTTTCTGTGTTCTGGTTTGTATGCTGGGAGAAAAATTGAAGCTAAGTCAGTTTTGGCACAAAGAATTTGGAATTTAATCTTCTTTTTCTTTTTTTTTTGTATAAAACTTTGGGATTGTTGAATACCTCAAAAAGAATACATCTGATTTAACTTTCTTGACTAAATAACTGATATTAAAAAATTGTTTTTATCAATTATCGTCATCATCAAAATAATCTAAAATAATCTGCACACTGCAGAAGAGGCCGATTGAAGCTCTTTACTCATAAACCCACAATCCAAGCAGATATTACAGAAATATTACAACACCTTGGAAACAAACTGGACGCACGCTTTAAATAATGATGCTGGCAGCAAGCGCAGGAAATTCCACTGGAAGAGAGGCAGTGGGAAATATAAGGAGCGACTGCATTACAACAGATCGTCCTCTCGAGGCATTACGGTGGTGCAGAGGCCTAATGTACATACCATACAGTCACAGCACCATGAAAAACATTCACGTTCTTTTCATCACCTCGCCTACCCCTGACGACTAATCTGATAAGGCACAAATGTTCTTTGTTACCCGACAACTGCACCAAGTGATTTCACAGGCATCTTGCCGAACGTCGATTCTTTTATTTGACTTTGTATGTGGGAAAGTGGAAAGATACCATCTCATTTATGTCTGAAGACAAAGCATTATTCAGATATTTTCCTTTCCATTACAAATATTATGAGTGATTATCTACTTTGGGTTGAAACCCATTTACACATGCATTTATTGCATATTTTGGATCTATAAATTTATTAAAATTATTCAGAGCATTAACCTCATAGCAACCTCCAGGTGGAAGGCACTTCTTCATTGACTTCGCTTTTTAATGCTTAGAAAAAGCAAACAAAAATAATCTTTGTTGGTTTTCGGAAAGGATTATATACAATGTACAACCAGGAATAAGGTTTAAACCATATTTATGTGAAACTGCCTCAACAGAGCCCTGTGGCCATGACAGCCTTGTCATTGTCTCTTGGACGGTACTTTGGGAAACTCTGCTCGCTTTTGCTGAGTTTTATAAATAAAGTTGAACTCGTAGCTGGAGAGGCCACATCCTTAAAGTCAGTGTCACATTGCTGATGGACACAGAGCAGGAGCGGAGATAACATAAACTGTCTTGCAATAACTTCTGACATGCAGGCAGCGCATGAGTGTCAATGTTATGACAGAAGAGACTGAAGAAGTTTTACTGATTCAAACGTGTGACTCATTTGAATAACTTGTATAGAAACGGGCAAATCAGAAAGGGCCTGTTAAACCCAAGGCACCTAAAAAGACTTCTGGCAGCAAGCCATCATACCCAAACAAGAACACACACACGTACACACACACACACACAGCTATACAGCACCCTGCTTTTGTACTAATCCCTGGCTCTCTCCATGTTGTTGCCACCCAAGGTAAAAGCCCCCCCACAGGCAGGAAGGAGGGAGTCTTCAGCCGGGCGACTGATTATGTTGGACACACTGCCTCCACAGCTCTGGACTTCACTCACACTCTTTGTACTGAGGCAAGGTTTTTGCTAGAGAGTGAAAGAGTTTCTGAGCATGGAGGAGAAACCGAGATGAGGAGCGACACGCAAAGAGAGAAGAGAGAAAAAAAAGTCTCTACACAGGTCATTTAATCTGGGAAATGTACCGGCTCTCTTCACTGGGACAAAAAGGTGAAATGTTCTCATCGATCGATGGCAGCCGTTTTCACAAAAGAAGATTAAGATTAAATTACTTGTCGAGGCGGTGTGGAATGCACCTCGTAAGGTTTGACAGGCACCTCTGCACGTCACGTCCTTCACACTTACAGACTTCTGTGAATTCAACAGATACTTGATTATATCTCACCCTGTCCGTGCCCATTCACACTAAATAACTAAAATTACTCAAATTAAAACAGTGAACGAGTAGCTACACTAAAGTAGTTAGTCCACCGAGAGCCTGCTGGTGATGCATGATGGGAAAAAAAGGTGTGAGAACACTGTATTAATAGAAAGCATATAAAGACAAAGCCCATATATGAACACATAAACTTACAGAAATGTATTGTCATATTTACACTGTGCTGTTGTGCTGAGTGCTTTCTTGTGTGTGAACAGTCTGAGATTAGATGAGAGACGTGCAGTGGGAACCGGGCTTAACTCAGAAACTTTAGTCTGATTATCAGAATAAAGTGGAGCCTAAGTGCAGCTAAGCCTGAGCTTAGACTGAAGTGTGACTCGTGCTAAAAATCTAACCCTGTATACGGGATTAGACCATTTTCTTCCAGCCAGGCGTCAGACTAATGTCAAAATATCCACAGCTGGAGTTTTCAATCTGAGCCCACACAGCTGTGCTGAACAAGCCTCTGCTGCTTACCTATCCAACAACGGACGGAGCGCAACGCGTTTCTCCTTCAGGCCCCCTATAACGGCACCGCCTCTTACTTCACCCGTGTTTGCAACAGCCTTTACTTTCATGTGACACCAACCTCCTCCACGGCATCCGGGATCAGGTCACCAGTCCCACAAATGGTGACGAGTGATTCAAACCTTCCCCAACTTTTAGAGCATCTTTGAACCCGATGCCATGTGTGTTTTAGTTACATGGGATGTGTCCTTATTTAAAGGGGAACTCATGAAAAGGCATCGACACTTATGCAAACACTGATAAAAAGCACACACCATAAAATTTCACATTTGGAGAAGTGCTCGTCTCATATTATACATAAATCTGCATGTTTCCTTTCCACCAGGCTCCCTTCCTTTGCTATGATCCATTCCTTCCTTTGGTCACAAATTATGCGGCAGACGCTCAGAGCAGGCGAAACAGAGAAACCCTGCTAAATCCCAGGAGAAACCCTCTCAGGTATGTTTTCATAAGGCTTTGCTGCAGGGCTTTTGTGACCCCAGATGCCTGAGTAATTAACGAGGCTGGAGACTATTGGGTTTGACCCGGCACCCACCTATGGGTCACGAGGTCAGCCGCAAACTGCTGGGGGAGGAGGGAACCTGTAGACTGTGCAGAAAAACACCTCAACAGCTTTGCAATTAAAAAATGCGAGCCTTTCTAGACAAAAAAGTTTTTTGGAAATGAAAAAGTTTGATTGTAAAATAATTCTGAGGAATTTCAGCATGAGTGTGCCAGATTTTGTAACATTTTTAAATGACAAACTTGTTCTGACTGTTGATTATTACAGTGTTCAAACACACTGGCTGCCTGCATTTTATAACCATTTTTAAACTCTGAACCAATAACATGAGTATTAATGAGCTGCTCTGACTGCCTTTAATCTTCCATTCACATGTTGTACCTGCCTGTAAAGACTTGGTCTCATTCATAGCAGTAACGAGGTCCATCACTTTCACCGTGTGATAAGGCGTTTCACAGTCTGCATTCCAAGTTCATCCTAGGATAGCTGGACGGGGTCAAGGTCAGTGTTTACTGCAGGTCAGTCAAGTCCTGTCCCAGTAGTAAACATCACATGCAAGCCCCGAAAACTAAGCTGCCACTTGTTTGCATGTCAAAAAGCCCAACTTTACAGCACAAATAAATATGCTTACATCCTGGCACAAAAATGGTTTGAGCTCATTTCCTCCTTCATGACAACAGTACTGTACCAGGGTTGAATTTATAGAAGTCACCTGTTCATCCTCCATTTAGATTTAGATATAGACGTATATATTTAAACTTAGGGCATGGTTGCTTTTAATGCATTTATCTGATGAACGCATTGCTTACTATGCAACACTAAAGTTTCTAAATAATGCTACTGAGCCAACAATGAAAGCGGGTTCATAATAAATGTGGAGAATTAGCTAATAAAATGTGAATTAGAGGTCTGCATCTGCTGTTTATTGCTTTATTATCCAAACTTAAAGCTGCCATGGTGGCATCTTCTGTGCACAGTGAGTGTTTGGAGGTTTTCCAGGATTTTCTATGCCGGCGGTTGGGAAGGCATTTCTGCTGAAATCTGCAGCACCAGCTCAAAGGGGGGCTTCCATTAAAACAACGTGGCTGGATGTAGGCAGGTACCCGCATAATTGAAAATGCAGAGTGGCATTTATGAGCATTAATGAGCAGATGGCCTTGTGTTAGAACTGGCCTCTTCCTCCTCCTCCTCCTCCTCCTCTTCCACTTATTTTACACCGGCTTCTGTTTCATTCGCCTCCCCCTGCCTGGATCTGATTACCCACAATCCCTAAATCCAGCGAGAGAAGCTTCCTGCCTCGCCTGAAAGTGCCAGCTTGCGATTTATAGCTCTTCTTCCTCGCTCTCTCTCTCTCAGACACACCATGAAGCGATCCTTTCTGTGTATGGGTGGAGGTGCTGGCATGTTACATGTTTTATGAGGGTCTGAACCGAGACCGCTTTGGTGACTTTGGGGGACCTGCAGGAGAAATGTGTGTGGGTGTCAGAGATCATTGTGAACCATGCCACGTACTGTGGCAGCTGTGCAGGACTTCAGCTCTGTGTTAAAATGATCCTCCACCCAAAGTCTGACTTCAGGGTATCAAAAATACGACCTTTATGAGCCTGAAAACCTGCCTGTAAAAAGTCTGCAGTCGGCTTCGTCATGGAAGGCAATGACTGTGTCAGTGATTTAAAGTATAGGTTGTCTCACTCTTTGCCACTGAAAATGCATTTAAAAGGATATTTTAATAGCAAGTACAGTAAAGTCAGTAATTCAGTTCACATTTAATTTGACCCAGTTCAACACACTGCAGCCAATCAGACGTGGTTAGAATGTTAGAAATAAACTGGTTTAGTGGGAGATCACATAGGTTACAAAAAAGAGATACAGGCGAGTATTTAAACACTCAGGTCTTTCTTCACTGCCATTCCTGCCACTCATTAATAACTGCTAATTGGTTCCTGATTGGATATTAATTCAATATATGATGTTGAATGACTCAGTATTATTTTTCTTTGGTTACAGAGAGGGCATCATGAGTTTCTAGTGACCGCCACAGAGCATGACTAAAACAGCCTCAGTTCTGATCCTCGGTCAAAAAGTCAGCCCACACAGCCCGGCAGGTTCTCTTCCCCTCCCTGCAACCTTTCACAGCCTCACACATCCATCTCTCAGAGTGGGGGTGGGGGT
>VUQR01007769.1:5498-16999 GCA_015108515.1 Hemichromis elongatus | reverse complement strand
GCCGGGCGCGGGGGGGGGGGGGGGGGGGGGGGGGGGGGGGGGGGGGGGGGGGCTCCACCACTTCACTTTTTAAACCATGTGCTGAGATGAACTCGAATGTGAAAGTATTAAAGTGGACAAAGTGTTAGTTGTAGATGCATTGGCAGACGGGGTGTAGAGGTGGGGGGCGGCGCAGTGGTGAGGTGGTTAGCACTGTCGCCGCACAGTCCCGGGTTTGAAACCAGTCTAGCGCTTCTCTGTGTTTTCATATTACGTGGGTTCTGCAGATTCTCCAATTTTTCCAACTTGGATTTTTGTTTTAATTCAAAGACCACCTTGCATTCAGAGTCCTTATATATGTTTTTCACGAAGACGAAGCGCTGCCCAATCTATAAACCTTAACCTAAGTGTTTTATTCCATTGCAAAGTTTAAAAGTCTACCTTCAGGGTAACAATTAGCAGCTAATTAGCAGCAAAGAGGCAGTAAAACACTCACAGAAAAAAAACAGAAGTGAAAGTCTTTAACGTCCTGGCCTGAGGGGTCCAAAGGAAAAAAAGAAAAACAAACTCCGATGGTACTGAAGTTATTTAAGAGTAAATTCTGTATGTAAACGTAGGTATATTGGTAAGTATAATGTCTAAGCATGTAGTGGGTCAGGCTGTCAAACGACAGGGTTTGAGGTCATGCTTTTCATGGTAATCGCCTTCATTTCCTATTTCACAACATTGTAACCAGATGAATTCTTAAGACAATGGAGTGCATAAAAAGCTGCAACATTAAACCTCAAAATATTCAAAATACGAAACCAATCGGAGTTAGATGAGGATAATCAAGCAGTGCAGAGTGTATCTTGGAAAGCTCAGTGTGTCATTTACTCTATTTTAACAGACAGAAAACCATCAGGTTGTGTTTTAGCTGAGACAACAGCTAAAGGTCACGGCTGTGGTCTGCGGTCTGTCCTCTCGGGCCTGGATGACTTCACGTGCTGCTGCTGTCATGGAAAAAACGACAGGACTGAACTGTAGGCTTTATTTTTCTTTAAACTTTTCACATTCTCTGGTAACTTTATAAAGTTTCACAAACTCTGTTCCTCTTTGGACAAAACCGTGCAACATTTTTAACAATATACAAGAAACAACAATTGATTTTTCTTGAAAAGCAAAAGGTGATGAGAGGACAACCACAAAGCTGATCCGCAGCAGCGATATGACTCGTCAACAAAGTGACAGCATTGTGTGGCTCAGGACTTTCTGTAACGCCACTACAGCGTTTGTGTTCACGCACACCACGGCGTGCACCACGGCACATGTTCTTCCCACTAACCGACATCCTGCCAGACAAAAGACTTTCTGTGTCCCAAATATATCATCAGACCAGGAGACGACAGACACAACAGATGAGACTGCGCGCCGTGCACAAACACAGGGAAGTATTCCCGTTCATTTTGGAAGTTCGGATTAAAAACGGTCATCATTGGTTTTTTAATGAAAAAAACAAAAACAAACCTTGAACGCGTGTACAGAAACAAGGTTACTGGCACAGATCAAATGATGTGTTTATGTGTGCTGCAGTAAAGTGAAAATCTGTTTTTATATGAAGCAGCCATCTTTTTCATGTCTCTAGGCAGTTATTAGGCTTAATTATAAGCTTTTATGTTCCTGGGACATAGAAATGAAATTCATAGAATGATGATTCATAGAAACCAACTACAGCATAATAACCAGTGTGTTCATGGTGGAGCTGAAGAGAGTGCCAGATGAAAGGGAAATGCGGGCTTCTCTGCTTCAAATGCTGCCCCATGATTCAGGTGATGGGACCTGGCACCAGTGCAACGCTGATGCCGCCACTGAACCGGCTCGACCTCCGCTTTTAACAGCCAACCCTCTTTTTGAGAGATTTTCAATCTGATTCTAGTGTAGCATTACAAGCAAAGTTTGCGGATGATTTTTATGGGATTCAAAGTGGACATAACAGGCAATCTGCCAGTTATTCAGTTTCTTGTGAGCTCTCCTCCCAGCACACCAACATTTCGAAGTGTGGGTCCGACAGTGGCAGCTTTTGGAAAAGAACAAATGCTGTGAAAATGAGTCATGGTGAAAATGTCCACTTTTGTTGATTAGTCATGTGACTGATGTGGATCATAGAGATGTTTTGTGTGGTATGGTGTGGTTTTGTCAGGCTCCTCAATAGTAATGACTACAGAGGTGCAACTTAAACCATCAGCAACACTGAGGGAATTTAAATGTAATCGTTAATTAATGTTTCTTTAATGTTTAATGCAAACAACAAAATCCCAGCTACTTAACTTTCTGCTTTCCCCACAAACTTAAACTGTATCAAGTTTAAAGGAAACATGTGTACCTCATTATCCCCAACGCCAGTTAAGCGAAGCAAACAAGGCTGTAAACTAATATCAGCTAATCCTAAGAAAACTGCAGCACTTTTGCCTGAAGCGGCAGACTGAGACTCTCCAAACACGACACCTCTCCAGCACGGTGTTTATCCTTTTCTGCTTCAGCTCTCAACAGTCTGCAGAAATATGGGGACTTCAGTTTCCAAACTCCAACACATTTTAAGATGCTGTGTCTTGTACATGAAATTACAACATGCACTTTATATTGGAAGAAACTGAAATGTGAAACTAGAATTTTAAGCTCTCAGCTGTTGACTGCAACAGCTATTGAGCAAACTGTCACAGGAAAAGTGGATAGAGCCATTATGCCTCAACAACCCTGTATCAAAGCAATAATGTGAATCACTGCCTGCAAATAACACACAGATTATAGGTACGTGTGTCTAACACACACTGTTCTACCGTTTTTGTGTTCTTAATTTATTTTGGTGCCAACAACACAATGTTGCTACAGGAAGCTGAATGTCCATGTATTCAGCATACTTTGATGACTGCTAACAACAATTCCCATGCACTCAAGCTCAGACACAACTCCTGTATCCGTTCTTCACTAAATTAGCAGCCAAATATTATCTGATATACAAAAATAGCTCCTTTTTAACTTAGTAGGAAGAGAACATCTGTGTGTGTCGGATAAAACAATGGAGCCACAGTCGACGTGAAAGTTGTCCAACTGAAATCAAAGAGGAAGGATGTTGGGACGGAAAGGAGCAGACAGAGGATAGAAAGAGTCTGTGCGTGTGTGTGTGTGTTCCTCAGAGGTGCAGCCAAAACGCTGAGCAGACTTGAAACCAGATGAAGGAGTTGCAATTATACAAGGTAGAGACCACAAACGGTTATTCAAAGGACCAATAGCGATGCTTGATAAAACCTCAGACAGTATGCCGATATTCTAAATGTCAACCATCAGAGCCATAAAAGTTGTAAAGGAATAACGAAATATTTAAAATATTCCTACTTTTCACTTCACACTCTGCCCTCTAGTGGCCGCTAGACTTTACACGAGTTTGTTTCAAAACAGATCCCACACCTGATCAGGACACACTGGTTCTGCAGCCTCTTCCACAGCGAGCGGTAGCACTCATTGGCGATGGCAAAGATGTGCGGGGAGATTTCCCCGAGGTGGTGCTGGCTGTACATCTCCACAGCGGGCCGGTCATACAGGCCAGGGAGCGGCTGGTAAGGGTTGACTGCTGCCAGGATGGAACCGATGTATGTCTGAGGATCAAAGAGGACGAATTATCAACATTATGCAAACAGAGTGAAAAAGCAAAACAGTTATTTAAATAAAAGTAAATAAATCAAATTTCACTTGAATGTTTTTAAGTAGAGGTATGAACCAAAGAGAAACATGACACAATACTATCATGATGCATTACACGATAACAACATTCAATCATTCATGTTTAATGCGTCAGTTCAATTAATAAGCCCGATATTGTTCTTCTGTTCACTGTTCCCATTGTTTCATCTTCTTTGTTGCTAATTAGCTGACTTCTGTTCATTTGCATTCATTCGTCTGACAAGCGCCACCATTAGGAGCCATGAAGTAGTGAATCTGGGTAATTACATTCGATACCACCTATTGGTGCCGTAGAGGAAGCAATTTTCCCCCCTCACTGCCATTTCAAAGTATAAACATTTACACAACATCCTTTCTTCACTAATGATAACTTTCTTGACCTACATGACCTACATTTACCATCTATTGAACAAAGATCAGAACAAATCCTCTCTGCTGCTCGTCATTGCTCAGGTGGAGGCGCAGAGATGCCAAAGGCTGCACTTTAATCCAATTTCTCAGACAGAAACACAGAGTCATAAAACCTTTATTAAGTTCCCAGGAAGGTGGACAGCAGCAAACATCAAGCAGCCAAACATGTGACCTTAGTGATGAACGCAGTCTCAGCTTCCACTCAGGCTGTCAAAAAGCCCAGCAGCACAGCACTCAGTACATTTGACCTTTTGCTTTTATTTTCACTGCTGACAACAGAAGATTTTCCAAATTAGTTTCAGATTTCAAAGTTCAAAGCAAAACAAACCAAGCTGCTGAAATAGAAGCTCGTGAAGCCAGAAGAAATCTTGGCTGAAGCTTCAGTGCTGTGGTGGTGACTAATGGTTAACTAGGCAGGCTTTGGAAGGAAAAAAAAAAAAAAGCAGCACATCAGCGTGCATCTGTGAGAAAACATCTGCATATTTCTACTGCTGGCCTCAGTTTGAAAAGTTGCAAAGGTTACAGTAGAATTAGCTGGATTCTCACAGTTGCTTGGACTCGGCAGGAAGAAAGGTAATGCTGTCAGAAATGCTCATCATCAGCTGTGAAGGGCTGAGCATTTGCAAAGGTTAGAGAGGCATTAAGCCGATTTTTCACGTCGACTTCAGCATAAAAATAGTAACACTGTCAAAACCTGTAAATGCTAAAAGGTCTAGTAAACACAGAGAGAAGCTTTCCATCCCTCAGACAAGAAAACTAAATCCTTAATCGGTCTTTCCACTAAAAAAAACAGAAATACAGGAACAGAAAAGGTCGTTCACCTTGGAAACTTTACCATTGTTGGTTTACCTCAAACAAGCTTCTTTTGTGCAAAAACACCTCAGAAACATGTCCAAGTATTTTTAAAATGCCCAAACACACGTGTCCAGCCGGGTACTACTTGTAGTCACTTTGACTGAGAGGCGCCAACTGTGGCTGCTTGGTCTCGTCTGTGGTGTTGATGTTACCTGACAGGTAATTTTATATTTTAACTGAATTACCTGATAAGTAATCTAGCCCGTGGCTTGTAACCGAGCACTCCGCACTCTAATTCCGATACGACTGCTCGAGTTTCAAAACTCCCAAACGAAACGGTTAACTTATCGCCTCCAAACGGGACTTTACAAACAAGTGGGTGACATCACAGTGGCTGCGTCCATCTTTAAAATACAGTTTATGATTCATGACAAATATCGGTTTCACAATCAGTCAGTGATCATCAATAAGTCCATCCTGGCACGCTGATGCAAAACCAGGAACAAAAAAAAACAATCCAAACTATTTATGGCTGCATAAACATCCAGCTAAACACAATCGTGACATGTATTCTCCTTTCAAACCTCACAACTCTTTATTTATTTCATTTTTATGTCTATGATATCCTGAAGGACATTCCTCTAGTTATATTTGCTGAACGCTCTATGAAATGTACCAGCTTTGACCTGACTGTCTCTGTCTGCTGCTCGATGCTGTGAGGTTGTGGAATCCAAAAGGGATTTCTGCAGCACGGTTTTAAATGCAAGACTTCTCAAATTTGGCTTTAAACCTCCGCTAACAATAAAGAAGCTGATCCTTAATATCAGGTTAATCCGTAAATTACCCGTTAAATGAAATGACTGTGAAATTGTTTGCTCAATAGTAAAAATATCACACTTTCTAACAGGCACAAGAGATGCAGGTAAATTACCTGCTGTGACTAAACAACCACTTTGACCAAGAACAGCTCAGAAACAACCACACAGAAAATCTGCAGTGAGGTGAAAGCAGTAGTTAGCAGCTCCCTCGGTGCTCATATTTCATTGTGGGAAGTTTCACAGGTTGAAATCCCCCCCTAGTTTTCTGCTTAAAGGGTACAGTAATAATAAACCTCACACTTATCCCTCTAATCTCTGTAAATACGAACAAAGAGGACATTTTTGATCACACTATCAAAAATAACGACCAAATTTCTGCCTGCGCAACTTAGACGGAAAGTGAAAACCTCATTACAGCAGTGCACAGTGTTCCCATAACACACACATTAGCTTCTGAGAGTCTGTTGCCTGGAGGAGGAAAAGAAATGCATTAAGGAGAAAGAGAGTGGGACATTTGGATCCACACAGCATCTATGTCTTCTATCCTGTTAATCTTGCCCGGTTCCCACTGACAGACAACGGCATGTGAAAACAAACAGGACCGTCGGCTTTCTGTCAGTCACGGTTTTCATTCCACTCTGACATTTGCTCTGTTCCTCCAGCTTGATTTATTAAAACCTGTTTTCTTGCTGTATTGTTTTTTAATCACCTTTAATACAGTTAGTCAAACTGTTATTGAGGTTCATCAGATTAGAGAAGAGCACCAGGAGGACATAGAAGCCCATACAAATGAAAAACAGAAGGCCCCTTTTCTTCAATATAGTGGTCGATCGGGGGGGAAAAAAAGCCTCAAAACGCTATTGGCTCTGGACAAGCTGAAAAAAAAAAGTCTGTTTATAACCAGCCTGAGGTGAAACCGTGCTCAGAGCTCTGAAGTGGAGTGGAACTCAAATTACAGCCATAATAGCGATAATTAGGTTAATAGACATAACGACGAATGGAGCATGGAAAGAATACCAACAATAACATCACACTAGAAATGCAGTTTCTGATGACAGTCTGTCGCTGATGTCTCTGAGCATCAAAGCTGAATGGAAATATTTACAGAGGGTTTCTCAGGAATGAAGAAAACTGCTTCTCTCTTCCAGATATTTTACTTTCCAAAGACCAACTCGTGACCAACCTCAACCAGCAGTTAATAACACAAATACGAGAAAACACCAAGCCATTGGTTAGAGCTAAAAGATGCAGTTCAGTCATTAAATGTTTTGAAAAGCATCAGCTAACATGCTTCTACCACAGTACGTGGTGGTTGTAGGAGTAGCGCTGTGCATAGAGTGGCATTAGCTTACAATCAAACAGACTTCAGCAGCGTGTGAAACTCTTCAGCTTTTTCATTCATTTGAATGGGATCACCACTCCCAACAGATCTGAGCAAAGATTTAAACCTATGGGAGTGTCTTCTGGCACCATGTTAGACATCCACGTATCAATAGTTGAAAAAAAACAAAAAACTTTTAAAATTATGATTGTCCATATAGTGTACAGTGTTTGGTGTTAGGTTTATGCGTATCTGAAAGAACACACCTGCATGGCCAACAGCAGAATTAGCAGCTGTAGCCTATGTAGTACTTTTGTATTTGATAGTGTGTTTAAACTCATTCATCCACTTATAACCACCTAACTCAATGCTGTGTCATGTTTATACATGTAGCATCTGACATGTATAAACACGACACAGTCGAAGGGAATTTTTATGTCCCCGTCTCCTAAACAGATCAGATTGGTTCTGCTTGAAAAAAACAAGTCAGTTGAAATTAATACTCAACCCTCCCTGAAGCTCTTGTCGCACATGCATTGTAGCACTGAACTTTTCTAGACAGTGCCAGACCGACGTGCATGTGAGAATCACATCAAACCCCCTGTCATGTCTGATTACATCAATTCACTGCAAGAAATTAAGCTGACCATGTGGGGGGTAGGGGGTGGGTGGGGGGTACAAATATGGTTCTGCCAGAAGTTCCTTCCTGTTAAAAGGGAGTTTTTCCTCCCTACAGTTGCCTAAACAATCACCTGTTTATTGGGGTTCTCTTTAAAACACTAAAGCGCTTTTTTCCCTTGCAGTACAAATCACCTTAAAGCAACTTTTGTTGTGATTTAATGCTACATGAATAACCTTGAACTAAAAAAAAAAAACTATCAAAACCATAAAGCATAGTTCTTTCTCACACTATTTTTTATACTTTTGGCCCTATCACTCCTTCCTGGCTAAACATACGATGTAACCCAAACAACAGAGGCAAGATGTTCTTAAAACACTGCTTCAGAGTAACTGTACAAATTATCACAAGGACAAGCTGATGAGTTGGTCTGCTTGGACTCCACACTCACTGTACTCCGCCCCCTTCCTATACAAACACCTTTTCACCTGTCTGCTCATTAAGCTCCTCCTATTAATCTTTCTATTCAAAGGTCCTACTGACTCACTGACCTACATTTGGCCCGGATGCAAAAACATTTGAATGGCCGTTGCGATGACATTTACATGACAAATGCCGGGTCTGGGCTACCCTGCCTGTGCAAATCAGCACAGCACAGGGCTGGTATGTCATAATAATGCAGAGTGGACCATAAAGGTCTGTGTGTTATTGCACACAATGTGACAGCGCTCTGCTCAGGTGAAGGAATCGGTTTCTACACATAAAAGCAGAGAAGTCTGTCTTCCGCCAGCAGTGTAAACAGTTTATAGTTAAGCTAAATCTCTGGCTCTGAGGCTCACATGCATCGATCAGACCATCCTGTAAACCTCTTCACAGATGCTTATGTAGTGTCATGTATTGTTTGGGATTTTTATATTCACAGTATGTGGAGAAAGTAGGCGAAAATACACTCTGTGACTGGAACTTTTACACCTTCTGACAGCTGGAACAGTCCAACACATCGTAAGTTTCACTTGTATACATTAAGTTTTACAGTAAGGAGAACATGGCACCATAGCAATGAGCTCCATATTTCAGTTTTGCCCTGCTGTCCACTAAATGTGACTCCATAAAGTCTCTGACACGGTTTAAAGGTGCACAGGGAAAATATATTTAATAATTGTCTATTTATTCTTAGTTTCTAAAAGTCATGTTAATAAAACCCCCAGCTTGCAAAAAACACAACTTTTCAAACTAAAACTTTATGATTGTCTTTTTTACTTTTCAGGTTCAGAAACCTTAATCTGTCGAGTAAAATGACATCTGGTAGTTTGTTAGAACAACCAGTGGAAAGGAAAGTAATATTTAAGTTTAAAGGGCAAAGTTCATATAAAACAATTAGTGCTGCTAAAAGTTAGAGAGGGGGGGAAAAAAACAGCCTTAGGGGAAATTCGTGGCTGTCCTTAACTCGATGAATTACAAACATTTGGACCCCATTACATCCCCTGTTGGTCCGTCGCGGTAACAGTTTCCCTGGCAGCACCCCAGCTGTGACTCTCATCAGAAGCCCGCCCTGCTGCCTGATGGGTTTCACTGCGGCCCCCCATCCTACACGTGTGGTGTCCAATACTTGCTGCCCCTCCACTGAGGTGACCCCAGTATCGCGATAGCCACTTTTTACAGTGTTTGTTTGAAGTGCTTAACCTGTGGGATTCATGGCAGTGGAAGCAACGTTTTTTAACACAGCGATGGTGGCCCCAGTAAGTCGTTCTGTTCAGTCTGAAGAAGTCACCTGGATGAGTGACGAGCGGTTCCTCCGACTGAAAACGCTACGTCCAGATAAACAGAATCAACTTTTGGGGATTTCCTTACCTGGATGATTGAGCTGCATCAAGACACTGCGATAGCTGGTTTGGAAACAACTTGGGCAGCACTCATTATTAAACCTGCAAAAACCTATGCTTTATATCAATACTGGGTAAAAAGGAAAAGTATAATGTAGTACTCAAGCATGTTCTGGCTCGTTCACTGGTCAAGTTCATTTTCAGCTCTGTCAGCCTCATAGCGGCAGCAGGAACAAGTTTCCAGATAAGCCTACAGTTCAAAAACTGCTCTGTACTGAACAACAGGCGGTCAGAGCGAGACATTTGTTAATAAAGAAAGACAAACGTTTTAATGAGTTGGCAGAGACCCAACAAAAGCTAAGAGCACAGTGAATATTGGAAACGAGACTACAATAGATGCCAGTGTTATCTCCGTCTACTTATTCCACCGCCCACATGCGGCCACAGAAATGAGCTTTAAAGTGACACCCAAGAAAAATAAGAAGAAAGCTCCACAGGTGTGTGAAGAAAAGAGCGATGCTCCTGCCAGATATTCATACATTTACTGCATGTCAGGAGTTCCTCTTCTGTTGCTCTTTTGGCGGTTTCTTCCCTTTCTTGTACTGTTTGTGCGTGTGTGTGTGTGTGTGTGTGTGCGTGTGTGTGTGTGTGCGTGTGCGTGTGCGTGTGTGTGTGTGTGTGTGTGTGTGTGTGTATACAGTGTACAGTGTACAGAAAACCCTGGAGAAAATCAGCTATTTGGAATATTGGCCTATATAAATAAAACTGACTTGACTTCTCTCAGATGTATTGCATTACAGTGGATTCCAATGAAAAATGTTTCAGTTACACAAACACTAATACATCTTAATCTGCTCTTTATTCAGTGTGCTCCAGAGACATATTGGCTTTATTGAAAATATGATTAAATCCGCTGCTTCTGTTCTGAAACGCTGCTCTCCTAAAATCTCAAAGAAAGTAGCAGAAGCAGCCCCATTATAAAAGTTTATAAGCTAAGCATTTTGTTTTCTCAACTCTTTTTGCCGCGTCAGTGTGACGATGACAAGCTAACACCAGCAAGCTACATTAGCTGTATGGGCACTATGAACAGATCACATAGCTACTAATCAGTACCAATTAATGGATTAATGAAACACTCATTAAAACTAGAGCATAGACTGCCTGGATGGGTTTTTGCCTTAAAGCAGGTAATGTTATTTGTCAGATAAAGTAAATAAAAAGGCTGCAAAATGCACAGAGACATGGTTGAGAAGTCCAGTTCTGTGACGAGCAGACAGCTCACACCTATAGCTGCATAAGTCAGCATCACTGCTCCTAAATTTTCTCCAACAATCCAAAATGGTGATTTAAAAAAAGCATTACACCCCTCACCTACTCACGCAGCTGTTGTGAACTGTAAAATTAGTGATACGGACTAAAAGTGTCTAAAGGCTGAAGTTTTAACACGGGATCTGTGGGAATTGACTCACTGGAGGCATCGGCCTCCGGTGGCCATTGGAGGAACTGCAGTCGTGGTGATTACTTGAACATGGAGTCTATGCAGATGGGTAAGAAACAGTTGGCTTATGGTGCACGAGTGGTCTGATAAGCTTTAAGATAGTGTTCGGATGACTTTTATATAAACATTTTGCACAGTGATAGCAAGGTGTGTTGAATTTTGACCACGACTCTTCGTACGTCACCCCGTTTGTATGTGAATTCTAGCTGAACATATTGTTCTTTTCCAAAGAATATAACAATAAACAAGCTGGAACCAACAAATCTGTGCCAAGTGCCTGATAATCAAAATAGGATTATGGATAAAAGTATCACTTTACATTTTGACATTGTGTGCCTCCTATTCAAGAGTTAAAAACAGCTGACAAATGCAGATATTTTCTCAAACTGACCTCCGCTTAATCTTTTCTCCTCTGACAGATAGCAGTAATAGACGCTGGAGCGCCTTTATGTTTATAGAAGGGCGTCAGTGGCTGATGATGGTGTAACTGTAGAGCAGAGAAAGGCATGCAGGCAGTCAG